>VZRI01003324.1:310176-346932 GCA_013397515.1 Upupa epops
ATGGGGTGAAATCCAGCTGGTGGCTGGTCACAAGCAGTGGCCCTCATGGCCCAGATTTGGGGCCAATCCTGTTTCATATCTTTAGTGATGATCTGGACATGGGGATTGAGAGCACCCTCAATCAGTCTGGTGGTTGAGTCCCCATCCCTGGAGGTGTTTAAGAAGTATGTAGACATGATGCTTCATGACAGGCTAGAGTGGCAGCATGGAGGACTTGACAATCTGTCAGGTATCGAGGTTTTTTGTTGGTGTGGGTATGGTTGGACTCTGTGAGGTCCTTTCCAGCCATGATTATTCTGTAATTCTGTGATCCCCTCATCCAGGTCATCAATAAAGATGTTGACTAGAACTGGCCACAACACTGATCCCTGGAGGACAGGACCAGTCACCAAATGTATGCGGCACCATTCACAACCACTCTCTGTGCCTGGTCATCCAGACAGTTTTTAACCCGGAGGAGGGAGGTGGCACACATCCAAGCCACAGGCTGCCAGCTTTGCCAGGAGGAAAATTTTCTCCTCATTTTCCTTCTGCTCTCTATCAGCACTCCTCATAAAACATCCAACATACTTATAATAAATGGATTTCAAGAGAGAATATAATTATTAGCTTTCCTTTTTGACATTTAACTCTGCAAGTTCTAACCCTAATCTCTCATCACACCTTTAAAGCTACCCCACTTCAAGGAAGTCACCAGTGATTGACTGCAACTCTCTCAGTTAAGGGAACAAACCCAGCTGGGCTGAACCAGGTGCCAGAGAAGGGCATCACTGCTCTTCTAATACTAAAGTACAAGGAGAAAACTGGAAAGAGAACATTTTTTATCTACTGTTAAGGAACTGTGCAGCCCTACATGCTGGCAGGAGTCAAGCAAGGCAAAGGAGGATTCCAGTTCAGCTGTGAAACAAGATAATCCTGTTCTTGCCACAACCTGAGATTTTCTGCTGTTTTAAGAACAATGAAAACCAGGGAGTCTGAGCTAGAATGCAGAGACGTCTGCACTGAGAGTGTACTACTGCCATTTGTTTTCTTTTGTTTCTGCTAACAGCACTGCAGAGACAGTAAAGTCCTTTAAAGCCCTACTATCGACTTCAAAAGGGGAACCGTTTTGCTTATGCATTTGCTTTATGGAGGGATTTTTGTTTGGTTTTGCCTCTTTTTAAAGTTTACACCTTGTTTTCAGGGGTGCTAGTTGCAAAAAATCCCTATGAAAACCGCCTACTGCTTTGGGCACCACCTGAAAGAAAGGAACCTCAGTTCTTTAGTAACAGCAGTGATACTAAACTTGCTCTGGGTTAAAGAACATGATTTTCTCACTACCACTTTCCTCCTATCAAAACAGCCCTGAGTTACTACATAGCATGAAAACATTTGCATTGCAGAGACGGATTTGTTCTGTTGTTTTTCTCTTATCATCCCAATGGTAAGAAGCAGCTGAGCTCCAGGCAGGGGAAAGGTGCCACATCAGAGCTGGGAGCTTCACATCATCATGGGAGCAGACATGAAAAAATTAATTTAACAGGGTAGAAAGAGAGTCAGTTTAGCAACCTCAGGCATCACAGGGGTGAAAAAAACCTATACGCACACAAGCACTTGAGGAATCAAATGGTGACACTTCTCTGGCTCATGGTCTTTTTTGAGGAAGGCCTGCCTGTGGTAGATTTTGGCTGTGCTCCTCACAAAAGGGGGAGCTGATAGCTCCAATCCTTTTATAATACCTTCAGCACTGTTGCACAAGGAGGAGCACAAAGCCCTGAGTAAGGCTCTTCAGAGCACAAGGGAAATGGTTATAAAGCATAGAGCTATCACAGCTAGAGAAGAAACGATGGCAAGCTATAACCAAGTACTCCTAACTTACTCCAGCAAACCATTGTGTTACACATACACCTTTCCTGTTGTCTCAGCCATCTTTGACTAATCACACACCACAGGCTATTTAAGGACAAGCAAAGGATATTAACTGGCAAACCAGTTTCCAAGAAACCTTGTTGAGGGAGCAAGAATACCCTTCAAATCTAAGCTTGGACTGCAATCTGACCTGCTCTTCCCTATCATCTTAACAACTGAGTTTGCTGCAGCTGCGGATGGATGCACCTTGGCCTCTCCTACACTGAGGCAGGAGAAACCCAGCTATTTGCATACAATAGAGGACTTTAGTAATGTCGTTCAGCTATGAAAATGCTCCATGTACAGTGAGACAGACTTCTCACTAGGTAGAGGTGTCTGTTGTGGTTTAAAAAACAGAAATTAACACTATCACACAGGAGTCTCTTCTGAGTCACCCGCATACAGCACAAGCATCGCAGACAACAGGCATTCAAAAAGCAGCAGAAACACAAGAAAGAATTCTGAGAATCCTGTTAAAGCACTTCTAAGAGATTGAGTAGAATCTCCCTCATTAAAGGCTGCTCTGTCTGAAGCAGATAGCTTTTACCATCTTCCTGCTACTATAAAGGCCTTCTAACAAAGGATCACAGAATTTGTTTAATATTCTGCTATCTCTAAACAAGCAGGTATCTCACTAAACAAGTAGAATTAAAGCACCAAAAAACAGGAGATGTTTCAGGCAATCTAGTGAACTTAAATATACAGAAACCACCCGGATGCTGAAGAGCAGGGGGAGGTTGGGGTACTGATACTTTCCTGTTTTTAAACTTGATTTCAAAAAACCTGTGTTAATCCAGGTTGGCAGCAAGCTTTTGCTTTTAAAGACCCATTCCTTTTATAGAAAAAGCCTGCTGGATTTGAAAAAAAACCCACATTATTAAAGAACCACAGGCAGACTCGATTTTTACTCTGTGAAATCTTTTCGACTGTAGTGGCTGGTCTCAGGTGTGCAGCCTTAGTATAAGCGGATAGCACTAAAAGGTGCCTTCAGGCACAGCCTTGAGCTATGAGGAGCAAAATGCAGGGCCTTGTGAGCAGCCACTAGCACAAGGGAAAGGGGTAGAGAGAGCAACCTATAATTTCAGCTGCTTCTTGCTCCCATAGCTCCAGTTTTTTCTTTAATTCCCTTTTTCCCCCGGGAAAATTAATTTACATCTGGCTCATGAATTCTGAATCCTGCTAGTGAATGGTTGAAAGAAAACTGCATAGATTCTTTTTCTTCTCACAAGTCTGTACACAATATTTGCTAGCCACAGAAGAGAGCCCTCCCTTACTCAGATACTGCTATTCCAGTCCACTGTAGCCTCAAATAAAGAGCAAAGAAAATCTACCCTGCTTGCTAGGAACAGGGAAGAGACCTGGGGACATAACACCTGTTGCTGTTTAGAAACAAACAGGTAGCTCAAGTCTATGAGCAGCTCTACAAAGAGTTTAAAAATGCCTCCCCACCTTCCTCCGTAAGACAGACCTTACTTCATGTATTCGTTACTTGTCTCAACTAAAGGGATGACAGACACTTCTCTCACAGAATACAGCTATGTATAATGCTATAGCTCATCATTTCCCTACACACTCTACATTAACCAAACACAGCCACAAATTTTGNGTAAGACAGACCTTACTTCATGTATTCATTACTTGTCTCAACTAAAGACCCACTCTGATTAGCCACTACAGAATACAGCTATGTATAATGCTATAGCTCATCATTTCCCTACACACTCTACATTAACCAAACACAGCCACAAATTTTGGTCGGACTGACAAGACCCACTCTGATTAGCCACTACAGAAATCATCATCTAGAGAGCTCAACTCCACACCCAGAAGGAATTCTTGTGATCCTGCTACCCATGCAAACAAATCCATCTGTCAGCATAAGCGTCTACAAATGCTTCACCTACCTCTTTTTGATGTGGCATTATGCTTCCCAGGCTTTCACTCTTCCTTGAACACCCTCAAGTTTCTGGGAAGACCAACATCAAGAGCTAGTACCTTGCTCCACTCTGTAGCTTAATTAGGCAGCCCCACCTCATGCCTCACTTGTAGCCCATGTAATCAAGGGCAGCCCTTGGAACCAGTTGTTCTGTTTTAAAGGATCTTCACTGTTAGTCAAGTTTCCCACCTCATCACAGCTTGATCTTCACGTTGTGATGAACTAGCCAGCCTGGCTCTTGAGCCCTCATCCTGTTACATGGCAAAGGTAATTCAGAGGCCACAGTGCATTGATCTCACTAACACAGGATCAATACTGTGCCTCTGCACTCTGCAAAACCATGCCTGAAGGGTTTGGTTATGTATAGGCCAAGGGGAGTATAAGATGGATAAATTCCACTGTGGTGCAATGAAACGTGTTCAGGACATTACTCATCACAAATACATTGTGTCATACACTGACATGACAGATGATCTATCATTGTACTCTATCAGTGCAATACAGCATATAAAGAAGCACTGGCATCTGTAGGCAGATTTCACCTGATTTCCTTGAAAACCTGCTGAGCACTTTTGTTTCTCAAATGCTTGATCATCAGTGAGAATCTCTTTTCACACAGGGTGCTCTGATTGCACATTAGATGAAAACCCACTTAACATTGCAACCACAGATGGGACAAGACTTGTTTTTCATTGCAGGATAGAGTAGTCATGGTATCTTTCCTCCTTGTGCTGATACTTTATCATCTTTTAAGTAGACTTCTACCATAAATTTAAAAGTTACAGTAGCGCTCCTTTCCCCTCACATTTTCACGACAAAGCTACATTTATCACCCCTCACTTGCAAGCTGAAGAAGGAACTGTAAGTACAGAGAGAATATGGGCATAAATTCTTTGAAGCCCCTCTGTGCAAAATAATCCCCTCATCCTTTCTTCACCAGCAAATTGTAAACTCATGTTAATCTCAAGTTGACCTTCCCTACATGGACCTCACAAACTCAAAAACTACACCTGGCCTATGCAGAGACCATCTGGGGAAGCTCAAGAAGAAGATGCTCTTATTTCTATCACGTACAATGCACTTAATTTCACTTCATATTCTAGTAACAACATTTTCACATGGCTTTATTCAGCTGTGAGCCTCAGAATCTAAGCAGACCCCAGGCATCTTGGCCACCAGCTCATTAATATTCTTTTTCTAAGAGCGTGGTTGATGGTGAGCAGCCTCTGTCTCAAATTCTGTTATACAATGAGACCAGTAATACTCACTGCTCTAGAGAATGTGCTGAGCTTTGCAAGAAAAGCACATACAGAAGCTGGAAGATTTAAGTATCACTGGAAACTGATATCAGAATACCATGACACATGGAGGAATTTGAAATTAGAAAATACATGTTGTGCTGCCTAAGGAAGTTTTGATTCACCTGCCTGGAGGTGCTTTACGTGGTTTGCTAAGATTTCTTTGTGTTTTTCACTTTTGTGAACACTCTAGCTCTTGCTTGGCATAAACAGTAAACCTATTTTTGAAATGTTGAAAAAAAACTAATGTCATTTGGATTGTGTTCTAAAATCTTTTATATGAACTAGCAGACTGTGCAGCAGCTACAAGAACACAAGAGGATTCAACCAAGACAAGCCCACACGTAAGACATTGTCAGTGTCAAAACTTTTCTTTCCTTTAAACCCAACATGAAAAAATAGGAAAAAATCCTTGCAAGCACATGTCTGTTTTAAAAACAAAAACCATTAAGTCTTCCCAGTCTTTTCTCTACAAATAATTGTAAAGATCAAAGTTTGTAACTTCAGAAAAGAAAAAGTCCCTTCCGACCCCTAACACTTCTATGACTCTGCAATTACGGGTATCAGTATCTGTATCATAGGGGCTCGCTTCTCATTTACTCAGGAGCTCATAAAAACAAGGCTCCCTGCTATAAAGAGACTTTCTAACGTTGGTTATCTTCTCTGCCAGAGCAGAGCGATTAGATGCAGAGCAAGCCAGTGCTCACTCTAAATGCACAACTGTTTCTTGGAAATGTGGTTGGAATCCACAATCCCGATAAAAGATACTAAACATAGTAAAACATGTTTACTAACCATAACCATAATTTACCCTGGGCCAGGGTAAATTATTAATGACCTTGGGCTACACATAAACTTACACATTACTACTCTGCATTGTTCCTCAGAAAAGTGCCTCATTCTCTCCATGAATCGAACTGCTAACCCTGTTAGCTTCAGTGGAACAAGCCTTGGTAGCTGTAAGCTTTGTAGACATCGCAAAAATATTCAAAGATGAAAAACCCAACCCATCTGACATTGAATATACATAGGCACACAGCCACACATCCGTGGATGCACAGATAGGATGACAAGTTTACATGACATTGTTCAGATACAGAGCTGCTACAAGTGAGTTGTTATAGGATGTGAAATTATTTGATATTGTCTCTCTGTCCCTTCTGTCTTCTGTTCCTGAAAGACAATGCACATCTTTTCCACACATTCATAAGGTTTCTCACCCCAAACTGAACGGCACGCCAAAGTTATCGCATAAAACATGTGAGGAAGCTGAGTAGGCTTGATGTTGATGGGCTCTTCATGGCCAGAATAGGCACTTCAGATGAGAGATCATTACTAATCTGGAATTTCCACCTTCCCTTCTGAATGCCAGCAAGCATTTGTGAGGCTGCATTTAGATAATCAGATGTTATTTCTCCCAAAAAAGAGGGTCTACTTTGAAAAAGCGGATGGTATTTCTGAGGACACACCCTAATCTACAACTTGTTATTAATTTTTTAATACATTCTTAATATGCTAAAACTAAATATGGGATCTACATTCATTTCACTTGTGCCTTGAAATGAAATGTCAAGAATACCCAAGAGAGTAATGTTAATGAACAGTCTTAGCCCACAGCACCCACTATCTGTCACTCTTATTAAACACAAAAGAACAAAAAGGCTACTCTAAGTGTTGATATTTAACCAAAAGGGACCGTTCTCTGTGCATATTCATGAGGTATCAACATTAGCACTTTTTTTGTTCTGCCCAATCATATAAACCATGGTTATTGGAAATAAAGAGGTTCTGGTAGCTGGCCAGGACATCAATTGATTTTACATGCTTGGTTTTTCTCTTCCATTGTTCAGTTCTACCTCAGGTTGTGAATTTTCAGAAGGAAACATCAGCAATTCATAGTTAACATGCAATTGCTACTTGGGATAGTGCATCTCTTTTCTTAGTTTCACTTTCATAGTTTGCTTATATCAATAGAACTCTATACTTGAAAACCTGCAATACATAGTCCTGGAGTTTATCTTGCCAGAGAAAAACTTTCCATAATGGCTCACTCTCCTTTTGTGCAAAATAAGTATCAGACATCCTTAATGATCTTGAGGACTGTGGCTGGCTGTGTGATTCAAAGATTGATTCCTTACTGCTGTTGATGAACAGTAGTGGTAAATTCACTGCTTATATTATTTAATACTATCAGAACGTATTAGTAAATTCAAAGTTTTCATGCAGTTTAATGTCCCCCGTACTTAAGCTCAAACCTCAAATGAAGTGCATTAGTCACTATACACCCTTTTTATTTTTGAAGTCATCCAGACAAGCAGCATAATCAAGTGATAGCAAACAGGCCAAAACAGAATCCCACATAAAGAAAACAAAAGAAAAATGGAGTTACAAATGAATAGCTGAACTGCAATTCCTCAGTTGAAACCTATTTAGCAAAAACAGGTTGTAGGAGACAAATATACTTGTATGAAAGTTATTTTACTCACTAGGGAGCATTGATTCATAACAGTACAATATGCAAGTGCCAGAACCAGGATGTGTAACTGCTTCTGCTACAATGCTGACTGGCCATAGTGCAGCCACTTCATCAACCTGAGGTTTTTTCCACCCCACCTAGGGCACATTGTATGTACTATACAAGGTCTTCAGAGCAGGGACCAATTAACTACTCCCATTCACAGAACAGCCTTGAGTAGTGCCCTGATGACACTTGGGACCAGAGGATGCTGCAGAAATATACATAAAAATTACCATAAAGTGATAAAACCAGAAAAAGCAATTGTCTCATGGTTCACTGGTTGACTTAATATTGTTCTGTAACAGAATAATAAGGTATCTTTTGGAGTTTCTCTCAAAATAAATTCTAAATCATAATACCAGCGATGAGTTTTCTACCTGAGAAGGCACGTGTATGTGGTCTGCTTTGGATGCTTTACACAGCTCATGAAAACCCATGTGTCCCAGCACCAGACTGCAGTTTGCAGTGGAAATACTCTGCTATTGGCCAGACAGTACAGACTGTGTCATTTCATCTCTCTGCATTACAGTTTGTCACCTCTACGAGGTACTGTCCCTGACCCTTTGTCTGCTCTGTTATTTCAATTTGTAAGTTTGGCAGGGTAGGGACAATCTCTTGATCCATGGCCATACCAGTATCTGCTACAACAATCAGCCTCCGTGCCAAGCTTGGCACTATCGCAGCAGGAAAGATCAGCTCAGCAGATCCTTACCATTTCCATTCCTTCCACCTTGGCTTATCTCTGATTTACAACTCAACATACTCTGTGAAATAAGCCTACTAGAGATAAATTATCTTGTTGTGGTATTTACAGTATTCACCACAAACATCACTAGTAGTGAGTGATTGAAATGAAATTAATACCAACTGTAAAGAACCCCTCAATATTCATCTAATGATGCAGTGAGGATGTAAATAAAAACACTTGAAAAAGCTCACTGTGCAGCTTGTAAAATCTAAGCACAGGTATTAAATTCTTCATGGTAGTTACTATGGATTTCCAGGTTATTTTGTCCCTTTGACTCGTGATGCTATGTGTACCTCCTGCTCCTCTGTGTGGTAATTGTCAAAAGATGGATTGCTGTCACACACACAGCCCATCACTATTGTGGCAGCTGGCACAAGCTGAACCTGAGCACTCTATCTGTATAGGGCATGACAGAATTGGAATCACAGAATCACTAAGGTTGGAAGAGATCTACAACATCATCCAGTCTAAACATCAACCCAATGCCACCCTGCTCACTAAACCCTCTTCTCTAGTGCCATATGTATGTGTTTTTTGGACGGATCCAGGGACAGTTATTCTACCACCTCCCTAGACAGCCTGTTCCAATTCCTGACTACTCTGTCTTTCCCCAACATCCAAGCTAAACCTCCTCTGGCACATCTTGAGGACATTTCTTCTTGTTCTATAGCGAGTGACTTGGAAGAAGAGATCCACCCCTGCCTCTCTACAGCCTCCTTTCAGGTAGTTGTAAAGAGCAATAAGGTCTCCCCTCAGCTTCCTTTTCTCTGGACTAAACAACTCCAGTTCCTTAAGATGCTCCTCACAGGACCTGTCCTCCAGACTCATCACCAGCTTCGTTACCCTTCTCCGGACCAGCTCCAGCATCTCAAAGACTTGTATTCAGGTGAATTGCTCACTGCTGGACTGTATGTTCTTGTCTTTCATATGTTTTAAAGCAGCCATAGCAAATGCAAGCAAATACTGTCAAAAGTACAGTCAAAACCAATTTTAAAGCAAGAAAAAGCCTTAAATAGTCCAATATTTACAGCATGACAATTCTTTCCATTGGGAAATTGTTCTGCCAGAACTTACCGCCATCAGCTGTCATCGCTTAGCCTCTCAAAAGCTTTCATAATCCCTACTGTCTCTGTAGCTACCCCACAGGCCAGGTTGTCACCACCAGCTTCCATAGCCCTCCTGACAATCTGTCCAGAGGCAATGTGGGACTGGCATGAAGAAGTGGGCAGTTTAGGTGGCATCTGAAGGGGCACCAGCACTGCCCCATCTGGGGCTGAGCCCAGCACTCAGCCTTGTGACACCCAAATGTTGCAGCCAGAGGCAGAACCCAAGGGTCTCCCTGTGCAAAACTATTTCAGAAACATATAGGCAGCCCAGAAGAACCACAGATACAACCTGAGGGACTGCAGTCTGTAGGTAACTCAAACCATAGCTGGCCCATCTCCTAAGTTTCTGCTCATTAGCAGCAAATTGAGTAAAATTTATTAGCTCAAACCTCTTCTGCTTGCAACTTCAACCCACCAAAACATTTACAGCAGTGTTCCAGTATCTGAAGGGGGACTAATAGAGTGTCTAGGGATAGGACAAAGGGACATGGTTTCCAATGTAAAGAGAGCAGATTTAGATCTTAGGAATTAATTCCTCCCTGTGAAGATGCTGAGGCACTTGAACAGGTTGCTCAGGGAGGTTGTGGCTGCTCCACCCCTGGAAGTGTTCAAGGCCAGGTTGGATGGAGCTCTGGGCAACCAGATCTGGTGAGAGGTGTCACAGCCCACTGTAGTGGGGGTAGGAACTGTGTGAGCTTTAAGGTCCCTTCCAACCTAAAACATTCTATGAATCTGTGAAAATCAGACATCAATTACTGAGCTAAGATCATCACTTGCTGAACTGACTGATGCTGTCTTTTCAATCTCCCTGTCTCTCTGTCTGTCTGGGTTTCTGCCTTTCCTGCAGTCCATAACCCCTTCTAGAAAGGAATCTCCTTGTGGTCTGTGTTTAGACAATCTTGGCAAACTACACTCAGGCTGAAGACTGGCACTTCTAGCTGCTATCATAAAGAATTAACATGCACACTCCTCATTGAGCATCATTTTTTAATGATATTTAACAGGAACTGGACGGCTGTGCTTGCCAACGCGAAGGCTGCCAGCAGTGCAGTGTAACACGTGGTTTACTTTAAACAGTACCTGCTGTTTCCTTTCACGGTGTGCAGATTTCTGGCTTAAAAATCTTGTTTTAACACACAAATACCCAAACAGTGGTTTAAAGGGATTAATTGCCAGATAACAGATTTTAGACAGAGACATATATATGGCAAAGACTGTGTTCTTAGAGCTGAGCAGCAGCCCACCGGCAAGATTTTGTCAGCACTGGATCTGAAACATGGAAAGCATTTCCAGTAGTGCATGTATGAAGAAAGAGTTTTGTGTTTTTCTCTCTCAGTTTTGTGCTTATTGGTGTGAAACTGGAAAAAGGAGTATGAGATAGTAAGAGGCTCCCAGGTAGAGGAAAAGCAAGAGCATCAAACTGTATTTCAATCAAAAATACAAAACCAATGAATGAGACAGTGAAGAAATGGATGGTGTCACTGGTACAGTGACATTAATGAATCAACTGAACATGTAAATCTGAGGGTTTTGGTGTCTGTCACCCACGTTCTGCATTATTCCTTTCAGCCACTGATTCTAATGAACCTTGTAAGTTGAAATGTGTGTGTAGAATAGGGTGTTCGTAAAAACCTCCAAGAGTTTCACAGTTTGGGCTGTAATTACTTTTTTAGCACAATTCTTTGAGACAGTGACTGCCTCTCAAACAAGGACTGATTATCCACAGCTCCTACTGGTTTCATTACAAGCTCACTGGGGAAGGCTTTATGCTATACAGTGCCAATGGAAAATGGACTAATAAATAAAAATGGGATGATTGATTAAAAGCCAACAAATGCCTAAGTACTCCAGATGATTCATTGGGCTGAAAAGTCCCATGATCTGTGGATAAGAGAGACAAAGGAATGCAAGATTAAAGAGGCAGCTGGTGGTAGAGAGGAAAAAGAACCCAGAAGGAAGGGGCTAGGTTACTGGGCAGTTCTGGGTCACTCACTTTAAGAAAGATATTGAGGAGCTGGAACAGGTCCAGATGAGAGCAACAAGGCTTGCAAAGGGACTGGAGGGAAAGGCTGATGAGGAGAGGCTGAGGGAAATGGGGTTGTTTAGTCTGGAGAAGAGGAGGCTCAGGGGGTGCCTTCTCCCTCACTACAAATTCCTGAAGGAAGGTGAGGATCAGGCTCTTCTCCCAGGTAACTAGTGATGGGACAAGAGGACATGGTCTGAAGCTGCCAGGGGAGGTTTAGGTTGGATGTTAGGAAGCCTTTCCTCATAGAAAGGGTGATTAGTTGTTGAAATGGACTGCCCAGGGAGGTGGTGGAGTCCCAATCCCTTGAGGTCTTTAAGAAAAGATTAGATGTGGCACTTAGTGCCATGGTCAAGGTTGTGGTGATGTTAGGTCATAGACTGGGCTTGATGATCTTAGAGGTCTTTTCCAGCCTCAATAATTCTATGACTCTGTAACTGATGGTCAGAAATTGTGAAATTATTCATAGTAAAAAATAACTGGAAAGGTGTCTGTCACATGGACACATCAGACCCGAGTGTCTCATTAGAACCAAACAAGTCTCTGCCTGTCCAAGTAATTGCATCTATCCATACATGAGCTAAAGCAATAAGCAAGGATTAGACAAGCCTTTTTAAGGAATAAATGTAAATCTTATCACGTATCACATGTTAAAAGTTTTCTCTCCTACTCATTCTATTCTTTAAAAAATCTTCACATTTGTTCATTTCTCTCGGTTCTAAAGCACAATAACCTGCCAATATATCCAGATGAAGACAGGCGGAGAGCAATTCTTGTTGACAGCTAACATGATATTGATCTTTAACAGTTTATCTATAGCTTATCCAATGCACAGGGATCTAATCATTGGGAAATTATTTCCGTCACTTATCTAGAGCATCCTAGTTCACATTCATCAAACGTCTGTGTGCAATTAATGGAGTGTTTTTTTCTAGATGAGATGATTCTGTATTCTGCAGGTGCCCATTTTTCTTCTTCAACTGAAGAGGAACCTTTACCAATTTTTAAAGATAATCTATTTTTATATCTTTAAAATTAAGGTAAATTAATACTATTATTAACAATTGATTTAATTGGATAGCATTGTTAGTCTAAACAGCGTGCAAAACTGAAAGACCTTGTCAGCTGAGTTTCAATGGCATTAGATTTCATTACACCAACCAACTTCTGCCCCGAGTTAATGTTGTGGGCCTGCTCTTTAAAACTTCCACAAGTCCACTGCTCTGCTTGACTGAGACCATGAGACAGGTTGATTTGCTACAAGCTGTCCTGCATTGTAGAAAGATTTGTTCATACTATAAAAATGGAAATGGAAGCTATATTATGGCACTCAAAGCTATTGGGATATGTTATAAGCTCTGACCTGCCCTTACCGTTACAGTTACCATCACTTCTTGGGAATGAGACCTGAAGTTATAAATATATCCACCTCTGTAAGAGACTAGAAATTACTTCAAAGAATTCATTTTCAAAAAGGAGCTATGCACTAATTAAATAAAAGTCTAAAAATGAAAAACCAGTCCCAGAGTTAAGTCTACTTTGAGAAGACATTTATGGGGATGAGGGCATCTCTATAATACTAATGCAGAGGAAGACACAGTGAGCAGAACAGTTTCTTTAGCCCCAACACTTCGAGCAAACAGCATTGTACTCAAGTGCTACTGTTCAGTTTCCTCCTAGTGAACCCAAGAAAAGATCAATAGTTTGAAAAATAGAGGAAAGAGAAGAATAATTCATCAAAACCTTCAAATAATTTGCAAAATAATTGTCTTAATATCCCTATTTATTTAATGTTACTGCATTAGAGAGAATCCACCAGTTTGCTGAGGTTTTCAGCTAGACTTCATATGGAGAATCTTCCACGTACTTGGACTTCACATGCATTAGGATACAACTTTGGGTGTATAACACCACCCATTCTTCAATTCCTTGGCTAATTTCTCAACGCTTACTTTTGTACAGCATGAAATATTTTAGCTATGTTATCCTTTTAGCTTTACATGGAATCCTTTAAAATTGTACAGAAATAACTTCTACCAAATGCAAGGTTTTATGACAAAATTTCCTTTTACAATAGGGTGGTTTTTTTAATACGTACCAGAACGCTAAAGCCTAGACAGTCTGTTAAATTCTTTTATGTGATGTAAAATACTTGTAATGCTGCTTTCATTTAAATTCCACTGAATTCTTCCATAAAAGCATTTCTGCCAGACAGGAAAGGAAGACAGAACAAAATTTCTATTTTCTTACTCCTTGCTTTCCAGCTTCCAACTGGAGCAGGAGGCATCAGCGAGTGTATCTACCTCATTTATTTTCTCACCAAATTTTCTCAATGCTTTGTAATATTTCATTTTCACTTGCGCAACAAAGAAAATGAACTCGTAAAAAGATGATAGGAGAGAATTCTATGCAAGTCTTTGAAGTAACGTTGATAATATATTCCCAGGAAACTGAATTCCCATTTGCATAATTAAATTGGCCAGAACTATCTAACTGTCCAGCTTGCAGGAGTTCAACTTCTCTGAAATGCAATACCTATACCCGTGAGACTCTGGTCAATTACTCAGGTGAATTGATAGAAGAATTCAAGGCACAGTGTGCTTGGTTCAATATTACACCTTAATGGGAACTCTAATACAAGTTACACACTGTGCCGCAGCAACATTCTAATATTTTTTGTAAATAACCTACAACTGCTGAGTTCATCTAGAATTGTGACACTGAGAAATTGGGGTCGATAGAGCTGAGGTTTTCTTACTTCTCTTTTTTTTTTTTTTCATAAACCAAGCAGGGAGTAGGCATAAGGATGCGGTGATAGGAGTTTGTTGAAAAGGTGGTTTGGTTTCCCTCTGCAAAGACACAAACAGTCGATGCAAATTGCTTCTCCTACATTTGGTTACTGACAAAACATGTAAAAACTTACTTGTGTAAGTACTGGTCTGCTGGAAGCCTGATGCCCATAGACAGAACTGCAGAGACTGTGGGATAAGGCAACTTCTGTCAAGTGCATCACTGTTAACCTCTCCAGCCATAAATTTGTGCAAAGAAGAACACTGCTGCACTGGAGTGACTGCCTTCCCAACCCTGCAGCTAGCACTCAGGCAAGTGTTACAGCCAGGGCAGGTAAGAGCAGGAAGAGAAAGATGTCATGGGGCAAACAGTCTTCCCTTCCTCAAACATGAGTGAGTCCTTTTCTGTCTCTAGAGCAACACAAAGCCTTTGCTATATCATGGTGTCTAGCCATCTGGTTTTCAGTTCCTTTGGTCAGTTGTTACACAATACATACCTTACTCATATCATTACTCCATCATGACTGGCTGGCTGGGCACTCTGAGACACAAAGACATCATCTGAAAGATCCAGGACACTGAGCTTCCCTTATGGCAGCTACGCCTACAACAGCGTGCTCGAGGTACTTGCAATCATACCAATAAGAAAATGTCATCACTGAGGAGTGAACATGAGATTTCAATACAAATGATGGTTTCTGTGGAATGACACTTTGCTTTTCAAGAAACAAATGTGGAGTTTAAAACATAAACTCTGATACAACAAAACAAAACCTCAAACCCACTCTGTATTAGTAAACAATCAAAAAGTGACAGAAATATGTCAAATACACTCTGCTTGACCATAATCAAAAGGTGACCCAGATGTTGCCTGAATGTCTTCTGAACACTGGATCTGTTTATCAAAGACAATTTTCTGTGAATAATAAAGCACATTGATCCACCTAAAGAAAAGCTGGACCATCTGTCTGCTTCCTCAGTCATTAACATTCACCTTCAGTATATGCTTGGCTTGTTTTATAACTACTTGAGTGACAGGAGAATTAGTTCATTCCCATGGTTTGGATTTTTTTTTCCTGTAGACTTCATTTTTTTCCATTCTCTATGCATACATTTGTTAAACAGAAGGTGGGGGCGGAATGTGTGAAGTCTAAACTAATTTGAGAAACCAGCATAGCTTCTGCTTGCAGATGTCACGCTGTTTGCATTTTACATATTCATTGAAATGATTCTCCTTTTTCAGGGGTAAATGGAAATGTGTTTTTAGGCTGCCTCTAAGTCCAAGGCACTCCCTGAAGTTGTAAACATTTTCAAGGTTTCCCTAGTGCTGGGAGCAACTGGTGGTCTGAATGTCTTTCTAGAAATCAATGGCTGCACATTTGCTTGATTTCTGGCTTTCTGGACATGAGGACGATGGTTAGCACATCTGAATCTTCCATCTGTCTCACATCTGGTTCCCATAAACCAAGAATGGCCTCCACAGCAGTGCAAGAACTGGCCAGGTACTGTCCAAGGTGATAAAACAGAGCAAAAGAAAGGGAGTTAAGAAACCTGACCAGGATTTGCAGGGTTTAGTCTTCAGGTAGGAGAGATTCACCACTTTCTAAATGAATGGTTAAAATAATATCATTTAATTTTAACTTTTAAGATTCACTTTATACCCTAACAAATTTAAAATAAAAATGTCAGCAGAATTGTGTGGGACAATAAGGACTTAAAGAGATGAAGGTGGACTAGAACTGAGTTCCAGGTTACTCAGTTACTCAGGTGCTTTTAAGTCTTTGCAACTAAACTATTTTCTTGAAAACACTTCTGTTAACCTTTCATGTGTTAACTGGGGGAAAAAAGAATGGGCTGGGAAGAGCCTCAAAAAACCCCAACCTTAAAACAGATTTTCAATGACAGGAATAATGAAAATTGTAAATAACTAGAGAGTTACTTGAAGTCTCCTGAACTCTGGCACTGAACATTGAGAATTCACTCAGCAATGATACAGACATCTCTGTACTTTGTTCCAAGGAATTACCTCCTCCCATTTGCTGTACATTTAGAACTTCTTTACTTTTATAGTAAGTGATGCTTCTAAGCCCACTTAGAACATAAAACTGTTCAATGAATTCTCCTTTCTCTAGAAATGAGATTATTTATAGCTTAGAGTTAAAATTCAAATAGATGAAGGCTGATTCAACATGGAAATGTGGAGGTTCTCTTGGGGTTCCACAGTCTGTCCCCAAATACAACACTGTTTATATCAAAATTCAGATTTTACCTAGAATTCCTAAAATGAAGTTCATCTTTTACCTTATTGGTAGGAATTAAAGAATGACTCATTCGGTGGTAATTCCCACAAAAGTCTAGCTCATAGTTAATGACTCTTTTTTTGCTTCAACAGATTTAAAAATCTCCCATGGGCAGTGCTGCTCAAATGGACTCTGACACTGAGACAAAACTGCTTCCATCTTGTCACTGAAACAAGGGAATGAGATGGAAGTTCAGGCTCTGACAAATAAGCAGGTTATCACAGTTACCCATCAGCCAGGCCCTTCTAACTGATCCCATGCTGTAATGCGCTGTAGGTGAAGGATGCTGGTGTTTGCTGGGATTCAATCTGTTACTTTACTACACTCTCAGACCAGGTAACATAACCATGGCAAGAACTGAGCACTTGTTAACTGCAGTAACTCTATGTATTCAGAGGGTACAGACTGAGGCTCTGGTATCCTTTACTGCAATAAATCTCACCTCAGATCAGCCTTTTACATAAAAGGGCAACAGTATTTCATCCGTATCCTCCTGACTTAAGCAGAGTTCATCTGGCTTGCATTTGGGAGCAAGGGTGAGGGGTGGTGTCTGTATATTTTCTGCCAACTTTTCTAGTTTGGAGACACTTCTTCCAAAAAAAAGGAAATGGTGCAGAGCTAGATGCTGGTGGAAACAGGAGTGAAAGAAATCTGCATGTTAATTTTTGGCATGCGGGTGGAGATGGTTGTGTCAGTATCAGAGTCAATAAACTCATCATAAAGCAGGTGGCATGGTATTGCCTTACAAGAAGTTAAACTCTCATTGGAGATTCACATAGAGGGTATAAATAATAAAAATGGATGAATAACGAATCAAAAACACTAAACACTTTTGCAACTGTTGACAGCAAGAAAAATTACCCTGTCAGTGAGTAAAGAACAGATCCAGCCTCTGCTGATTTTGGTACAACTGCACGGTACTGCTACGTTTTTGTGGCTCAGCTTGCATTTCCTTATCGAATACTATGAAGCAGGCAAATTAAATTAAGTAGTCAAAATCAATGAAATCAAATAATTGAGCCATCATATTCGTTACTGGTGATTATTAATTGTGTGACATTTTTCTGAGTTAAAGGGAAAATATGCTGCAGAATGAAACAGTTTAAAACAATGCCTGTTGCTTAGACCTTGCGTGTCTTCTACATTGGAGGCACTGGGGTTAGCACAGGTAACAAGGATTTGACTAGTGCAGACACTACAAAGGCAGAGCTTTGTGGAGGGCAGTGAGGCTATCCAAACAGAGGTCTGTCACACAATGTGGGCACTTCAAGTGCACTTCACGAGTCTTTGTTCTTTATTTTACCATCATTTCTTAAGTGAATATCTTTTTCAGTGAAATCTCTACTTAGTAGTTTGGCCACAATTTTGAGCAAAACTTAACCCTGATTTGGCCTTGTTTTGCACAGAAATGGATAATATCAGACAATAATAAGGCAATTCACTGTTATTGTGGAATTTTCAATCAATTCTTTGTCACTTTCTATAGCAAATTCTCATAGACAGGTATGACCTGTCTTCTCAGACCAAACCTACACAGATTGGTGTAAGTAAGCTTTAAACTCAGAATCAACCTGTCCTCATAATGGAGCCACAAGCCTCAACTGAATTTCTGACAAAGGTAACATTATTGAGAAGTGATGGGTTTGTCCTAAAAAACCCCAAAACCAAACAAAAACCCCAAGAAAACCCATTCTTGTGTTCTCTATGCTTTCCTTTCTTCTTCCCCATGAAGCAATGCATTTTGTACTTACAACCTGTGTCTGCGTGGGCGACGGGGAAATGACTTTTCCTTGCACAAAGGCACGTTTCTATTGTTTTGCCTTCCTCCTCTTTTTTTCATCCCTATCGTTCACATCTCTCCTTCCCTGAATGTCTGAAAAAGGATCAGAAAAAAGATGAATTATCTCAGCACCTATTTCTCTTCATCTCGTTACTCACAACTGTTATGAAACTCCTTTTTTCCTTGTAATTAACATTTCCTTCCCTTTATCACCTTCTCAATGGCAGTGGGCTCCAACATGCAAGCTAAATCACAGGCAGAGAAACTGCTCTCAGCCACCCCAATGTTAATGCAGAGCAGGTCTCTAGGACACAGTGTAGGAATTCAAATATGATATTTACTTAACGGAGAAGAGACTTTGCTCTTCTCTGTCGAGTAATGTCTTGCAGACTGCTTCTACTAGTAGAACTTGCCCTCAGAAGTTATTCTTTGAAGATGTGCAGAAAAAGTAGATATTGTGCATGGTAACCCATGCTGTCTGAATTTTTGAGCAGCACAGATACAAATTTTACAGAGCATTTTATTAATCTGCTCTGCATGTTTTTCCCTCAAGATAGATGCATTTCTCTCTCTAAACCTGTCTATCACACAGCATCCACTAATAGTCAGTTTTACACGCAAACTCTCTAACACAAATTTAAAAGAGAAATAAAAGCCCTTGACAATAGTGTGCTTGATACTCTGCAAATCCCGGTGGATGTATGGTACACAGAAAGTCAAAAATAATTAATAGGGTCAGCTCCAAAAGATGTCAGGTTCACTGAAGCGTTGTGTGTTTCTCTGAAAGGGAAACAATGCTGACACTTTTTTAAACTTAGGGTAAACTAAGTGCTGTCTCTAGAGACTGGCACTTCCATGGTGCCTTTGTGACTCCTTCTCATTGGTACCTGCATTTACTCTTTGACACAGTGGTGACATGCTTTTTCTGTTTTAATGATGTAGAAATTTGAGAGTAGAATTGAGTGAAAAAACTCCTATGGATGCCTGAACACGTCGATTTGCAGTTAATTAAGAAATACGCATGTAAAAATCAACCCAAAGGGGGCCACCGAAAGGTTTATTTCCATGAGGAAGAAATGTTCACAATATAAAAGCAGTGAACACACAAGGTATTAAACACATGGCAAAGTTGGATTCAGTTAAGTACTTGGTATTTGTCTACTTGAACTCATCACAATCAAATGCCAACATGATTCAAAGGCACCAAGTCAAAGCTTACAACAAATCCCATTATGAGGGAAACAAGAACAGGCTCTTTAATTTTGTCACCCAATTCCTCCTGCATTTACCATCTCTGTTTCTAAGCTAAATTCAAAGCTGTTCTAGACACAACCAGTAACATGGCAAGTTGAAATTCCACTCAATGAGAGAGAAAGGAGTTTCACCCTATGCAAACAGCAACAACCAGCCTGATAACTTGCTCTGCTTCAGAACCTCTCCTTCCCACCACTGAAAACTCTTCCCTTGGAATATAAATTCATCCTAGCATCACACATAATAATTTCTTTTGTTAACCTGGAATTTAAAATAAACCCTAAGGAGTTGCTGAACCATGTTCAGAAGTTACAGCGAGTGCTGCCAAATCAAGTTCTTCAAATACTTTGCAGTTTGAGGACTCGCTTCATTGGGAAACACTGATTTTAACAAGCAAATAGTAGCTTCGGTTCATTGTTTTGAGAGTCACAGCGAGAGCTCTAACTTCTTAGAGACACACTGGAGGCTCAGAAGGAAGACAGGAATCATTAAGAGGAGGACTGTCAGTTCCAGCAGCAGCTCTCTCTTGTGGCTGTGACAAGTGACCTCTGCCAAGGCAGGTCACAGCTCTGAGAGAGGCCATATAGGAAGAAAAGAAAGAATAAGGCAAAAGAAACCAGTAAACTAATGCAGTATAATTTAAAGGCTGACCCTGTACATTAAGGCTAATGGAACTAAACAACTGTAATCCTGTAAAGAAAATGGAACATTATTAAGAATACAGTACTTGAAATCCAATTAACTGTTATATCTCCCCGAAGATTTGCATTGCATTTGTCTTCCTTTCCTTAACTGAAATTTGTTTTTTTCTTTGATTAAGCTTAATATTAAAAAACCCAAACAGACAGAATATTAATCACAAATATGGATCATCCCAGGCCCACTCTGCATTATTACAATATCTCGTTTCACTCATTCACGTGGTACCTCACCAGGAGCACACTCCCTTCAAAACAGCTAGTGTGCCAATTAGCAAAACCCTCCTCAAACCCACAGCTGCCATAGCTCCATGCGAGGAAAATTCCTGCCTTCTGCTCTAGTTTGACACAGTCAACACTGAGAACTCAGCCACCTTCCAAGCCTATCCAAACACAAACTTACACCGAAGCAGGTGAATCTGAAACCCAAGGGTTGTTGTTATTAATATAATTAACTAACACTCTCTTACTCTCTTTGTAATGCTTTGTGGGTAAATTTTCTGTAGTGAAAAAACCAAAACAACAGCTTAAAGAGTGGAAAGAAAGATATCACTTACCAACTGGGTTTGATTCGGGGGTTTTCAGTGGAAGAAAGCCAGAATTAGACCACTGGGTACCTTCAAAACACAGAGGTGCAAACACATTCAGTGGTCATAAAAGAAATGAGATATATGGAGGAGTATCTCAGCACATAATTAAGGACAGACGGTCCCTGCAGACTCCTTTGATGCACATAGCAAAGGTAGCAAATCTCAAGTAAACCCTGTGGATTCTGGCAGCGTACGTCTTGTGTATTTTACAACAAACTCCCAGGCCAAACAGAAGCATTAAAGAAAGTGGGATCAATATTTCTCAGCTTCTTTTCGTTCTCTTCCCTAAACCTCAGAACCCAGAGTCCTGCCTTTCTCCCTCTGCAGTCTTCCCTGTCACTACACTGGCTGCAGAAGAACAAGTAGAAATCTGCACTTTAAATAGGACAGGCAAGGCTTGGTCTCTATTTTCACACCCTGGACGGTGCAGAGCTGGCTTACACAGCCGCATCTTACCATTCCCATGCTGCTGCACAAATGAGTGGGCCAGAAATACTCCCGTAGTCACTCATCAATGCCTGCTAAGAAGCAGCAGCTTCCCTCCTCACAGCTAATGATGGCTCTTTGGAAGCTAAAAGCAGTGCCTGGCCATGTGAGTACTGCTGCTTTATACTAGAAAAGAACTGAACTTAAATCACCACTGGAACAGATAGCCAGAACTACAATTGGCAGTTTATAACTACAGATAAAATTCCACTGCTGATGTGAAAACTATAGTAATTCTGAAGGTGGGCAAGGACAGGAGAGAGAAGAGAAACAATTAGCAGGTGCTTGGCTTGAGTGCAAGGCTACAGGAGTATGGACAGTCCCATCCTATAGAAGTGCCTCACTGTGCATCAGAGCTAGGACTTTTCAACCAGACTGTTCCTTATCTTCAGCATCACACAACTGAACAAGATAAATTGGCAGGGATTGCCACTGTGTAACTAAAGACAAGTCTTAGATCAATACACTGTTCCCACATGTGTAAATCATAACTATTGGCAAAAGAATGTTCGATCCTAGAGCTATTACTTAAGATACAGCATCAGCCAAAAACATCGGCATAAGGCAGTCTCGCTTTTATAGGAGAGTGTTTGCAAAACCTTGTTGATTTATAATAGTTTTCCAATAAAGTTATTAATTTAGTAGTTCCTTACCCAATCTTCTGTCAGTGAGACTACAGGTAGGACAAACTTTCTCTTAATTTAAACAAGACAAAAGAAACTGGAACTAAATATATTAATTAAACTATTTAGTTTTCTGCTGCTCTGTTTCATGAATCAAACAGAATAATTTGTTCTAACCATCTAATACCCATCACAAATATTTCTCAAGCTTATTTCACAACCTCATTAAGCAATTTGAGAAGATTGAAAGCTGTGTCTGTGCCCACCCTGAACATGTCTCAGTAATCAATCATGTTTTCAAAACATACTAGTCCTGATCCTTCAAGCAAAACAAGATGAACAGTGCTAGTGCTAAGCAACCATGTGGTTAGGAACGTATCTGAGCAGGTGCAAAGCTGGAATTGATTAGCTCCTTCCTTGACAACAAATTCCACATAGGATAGCTAAGGATCTGTTGTGGAATTTTAGTGATTCAACTTCATATCAAAATGACTGAGTACAAGTATATTTGCAACCCAAGAGTGTAAGGGAAATCTGGAAGCTAATTTTGTGTAAGATCACAACCTCCAAATTAAATAATAGATGTAGCCTGCCTGCTGCATCATCAAACTTTAATTAGATTCTTTGCAGCTGTATGTCTTTGATCTCAGCTAAATAAATCATAGATGCATTGTGGTTTTTCGGTTGGATTTTATGTCATGCTAAACTCACATATGAAACAGAATAAAGTGTTTGAATCTGCATTGTTACAAGGAGGAAAGGAGAAGGTAATTCCCCCTGAAGCTTCACCTAGAGCACTGATCTATTTCAACATCTACCTTTGTTCATATCCCTATTTTCAAAATCAGGTAAAAATCCAATTTTGTTTCAAATCTCTTTTTTCAGGCAGCAGAACCACAACCCAAAGACTGAATTGTCATAACTCATGAAGCAAAGGCTTAGGCTGAGCCAAGACCCATAAGGGTCCCACTTAAACCTAGATCTGAAACCTCTTAGCTACTTGATGTTATCAGGTATCGAAATGCTCTTGTGCTTTCATTTTCTATTTTCTTTTTTTTCACTATTCCGGTCTGAATTCCTGTGCTCATTTATACAAACTGAATCGATGGCACTGAAGTAGAAAAAACCCAGAATTTTACAGTTCCACTCCTGCAGCAGACTGCTGCTCACAATTAGGGCAATGTGAGGTATGAAATGATAGGCCAATCCCTCAATTATAGGATATGGACACAACAAGTTTTACCTGAGGAGGGAATAGATTTATTTGCTAATTACTTGCAGGAAGATTTACACTTTGAGCATCGCAAGATTTCCAAGAGCTCTGAGTGCACATATACACCCTTAACCTAGTTCTGAACAAGATCAAAAGGAATCCCTCCAGGAGCTCCTGCTGGAGCTGAGAACGTTTCCAAGAGCCATACATTTTAGGGTCTATTTTTCTCCTCATCTGGTAGCTAGAACTGATTAAAATCAAATCAAATTAACATGCAGCTTTCTCTAAAGTACATTTAAATGATTGTGTGAGGTGGTTTTCACTGCTAGTGTACTGCAAGCCATAGGTTAGCATTAATCCATAAACATGCAAAGCAAATCATTATAAGGTCAGATTGTGCTCGTGGTTATTAGTATTATGAAAAAGTTGCTTGTTTTAAGAAGATCATACAAATTACTATGCAAAACAACTGAAGCCACTTATGTTTTACACAATTGATTAACAGCATTGAAATTGTTAGTCTTAAACATGAAAACTGTTAACCACAGCCCCACTGTAAGCAGGGCAAATTAATTCTCCTAATGCTCGCATGTGTAATTGTTTTTTAAAGGGTGTAATATTCAAGCAGAAAAAAAGCTGTTCTGCAGCAGATTATAAGTTCCATAATGTAAATATATACATTACATTTCCTTGGAGAACATATCCAAAACATTTTACATATGAAAATATAGCAATGCATGGTAACTGATCCAATTACTGCATATTTATGCACTGAAAAGAAATTGTAGTTTGAAACCCATTGCCAACTCCTTTAGAAAAGATACCAAGAAGAACGGTTAAAGAACATATTTCCCATGTTGTTACTAACAGAAAGTTTCAAGGAACAGTTTTGCATCTTAGAAAATAGTAAATCCTTGGATTTCATTCTTGAAGAGAAGGGACATCTGCTGCATTTTATTGTGCTATTGCTCCATGCTCTTCGCAATGGCTGCAATACAAATATTGTCTCCCACCATGTAACGAAAGATGTTTTCTAAAAGCAACCTTGCCAGTTGTGAGCAAAGCCCATTGAAGAGGCAGACAAATCCCCATGGATCTTCATTCCTGGGCATTTGGCAAAATTATTTCCTTGCTACTCAAATTTCTTACATAATCCAGCAAGGATAGCAGAGGTGTGATATATTTTCAAAAGCCACATAGTCGTTCACATATTGCACTTTTGCTTTGCTGCTTTAACCCTCGTGTCTTCCATAAGTCAATATGTCCCATTTGGACAGAATAGAGTCAGCTTGATGGACAGAGATCCTGTAGGTGCCCAGGACAGAAGGCCACACTGTATCTGTATCCATACACACGCACACACGAGAGATTTATCTGCATCTTTAAAACATCTTCCTCAGTAAGCTGTGGAGATTTGATATCAAGTGTTTAGACGTAGACCATTTGTACAATTTAACCTTCAGTATTTATACAACTATAAAGGGAATATGGTGCATTTTTATGTCCCAGAGCAGTACATAAAAGGAATAAAAAATGCAAAGAGTGGATAGACAGGCTTTCAAAAACACTAGACCCTGCTCTTATGTTGCTGCATAATGGTGTGTAAAACGTACTCCAATAGTTTTGGTCACAGGATACAGACTGTAGCATGAAAGCAAGAATATTAATCACATAAATTTTGCCTTGAAATCTTCATATGTCAAGCAGAAGTTGTATGTTCTCATTTTTTTCATGTTCTTTTCTTTCTTAAACAATGCACTTTGCATAGCAGAATATCTTGATTACCTACTCCGTTGTCAAAAGCACGCCTAGAGGCATGTTCACTTATCCTAATGCACTGGATTCATTTTTGGCTTAAGAGTTTTCTCATCATCAATTTCTTCCTCACTAGCTTCTCTTAAAGCCACAAAAGCACAAGGTAGTCTAAAAAATACGTGACTCGATCCATTAGTTTCCTTGCCACATCAAGGACATCTTTTATTAAGTAAACAACTGAGACTGGCTAAGAAACTATGCTGTGTATAATAAAACACTTGGTGGTTTATTTCACATTTTGTTATGCTTTTTGAAGCTACCTAATAGCTGTAATATGTTCCTTTACTTAGTTTCTTTTTCAGCTTGATAGCTATCTCTCTCCAATATACTCAAAGTAATCTCAAAACAGCACATCTGTAGAAATACTCTCAAACTTCTGAGGATAATCATCTAGCTTCTGGAAAAATATTGCTGATACTATACTGAGGTCCAACATAAGCCACTTCAGAAGAATCTGATTTACAGAGTGAGGACTTAGCTGTTTCTGGAAGGCCTTTTCAGATGCCAACCTTACCATGTAAAAGGACCAGTCAGTTCTGAAATCATAGGTCATTGTGAGTTAAATGTATGATACATTTTGAATAGGAACCCTGGGTTAACCCTCAGAATAACACAGACCAATATTTAAAGCCACTTACTCAAGAGACACCACTATTACGTTCCTACTTCATTCTGTATGCAGATACTCACAACTAAGATGCAACCTAACTCACAAAGTCAACAGTGTAACAGCTACTGCATTAAGATTATTTTTTATATTTATAGAAGCAGAACAATGAGACCTGATCTTCTGCAGGGAGAAAGAAACAGGACCCACAGAAGTGTTCCCAGGCTGCATGAGCTCAATGGACAGGAGAGCTGGGAAGACGCTCTGGTATCCATATACTGACTGGGGACTGGTGAGACAGCTGAAGTCACACACTAGCACATCACAACATTTTGCCATGGGAGACACCAAGAAAGCACCAGCAGTACTACCGCACTGGAGTGTCTAGGTTAGCATGCCCTGCTCTTCTGAAGAAGGATGGAATCATAACCGGTGGTTATGGTGCCTCCAGTACTCAAGCTGGCTCAAGGACCACTTCAGAGCCCTGAACCACACTGACCACATCCTGGGCTGTGTGGGAAGTGGGAACAAAACCACTAATATACCTTCAAGGAACAGTTTGAAGACAAACACATTAAGAAGCACTCAGGAACAATTCCTTAGTCCATCCTCTGACCAACAGGCGCACTCACACGTATGTGAACAGAATCAGCAACAGCTTGCTGCTACTCCTTCCTCTTTCAGATAGAAAGCAGAGATCTAAGATGAGAGTGACCTCACTCATTACAGTGTTTTGCAGGGGCTTATTAACAAAGCAAGCAATACCTCTCTGTTCTTGGCTAGAAATTAGATGGTGGTCTGGCCATTAGTCCTGAATATGATTGCACAGCTGCTGTCTGTCCAGCTATTATTAATCGTACAGTCAAGTGAAAGCAGTTCATAAAGAAAAATCAAAGTATGAAAGGCTTTATTCATTTCAAAGCTTGTTTGGATTGCAATGTCTTTAAATAAAAAAGGAGGCTTCTAATCAGGTCACAGTAAAATTTTCATTTCCTGGAATCCTAGCATTTAGGAGACAAAAGTCTCCTTTTATTATGTGTGTCACACATACCGTCACATTTTCTGAGTACCTCAGAAGCATTCTTCAGGGCAATGTGGGTCAACTAATTTAGTCAATACTTACATTAAAGTCACTCGCAGTTCAGGTCTGTCCTACCCTGAAAACCAGACAAAGCCCATGTTATCATGAGTGCCTGACTGGAAGACTGTGTGAAATCACAACTGTATTAATTGGGAAGAAGACTAAAGACAGAACAACTAAAAGCACGTTCCAAAGAGAGAGTTAAGATTAAAAGAATCAATAACGTGTTGTTTTAGCCTCGTGTGCTCTTTAACATAAAGATGCTTGATAAAATAGAGGTCGGATGTCATGAAACAAATAGCTAAATATATAAAAGGAGTAACTTTTATTTTAAAATATTCTCCTTGCTCCTGCATTCCGAACAAGTTGAAAAACAAAAGTGTGTTCTTATACTTGATGGCAGCCAATTTTCTCGTTAAGTCTAAGAGACTATTATTTTCCTATGTTCTATCTCTTCAAGACCCTGAGTCATTCTTGAGTCACATGTTTTCGAAGTAGGGCATGCAAAATAACATGGCTCAAACCACTTGGAGAGAAGATTCTGAGAAGCCTAAAATAGACACTTCAGTTATAAAAGTGAAATGAGGACAGGTATTAAATAAACAATGCACAGAAGGCATGAGCGTGCAGGCCATGTTAAAGATGACACAAAGAGGACAGAAGGGATATAACATCACAGCATTTCAAAGAGACATAGTACATTAAAGACTTACCACTGTATTTTTGTCTCTATTTTTACCTCCAAGTGCTTTGCAAACGTGAAGACTCTGAATCTGGCGACATAAATGGAATTATTGATTATAGAGGATTTCTGTTCTGCTTTAGCAACTGGGTGATGAGTTTGTCATGCTGAGGGAACATGTGCCTACAATGTAGAGTCTTCCTGAGTTCCTCATTGGATGAAACACAAAAAAGGCCATACTCAATTTTGGAGACTGCTGGATTAGAGAATTCGAGGAGATTTCCTGCAAAAGCATTTGGCAATTTCCAAAGTCCAAAACAGAGCAACCTTCCTGTGTCCCTCCCTTGCACAGCAGTGACACCAACAGTGTAGCATCAAGAGCTGTTGGACCACAAGGACTCTGGCAGGAGTAGGAAGCGGTACCTTACAGAGATGGATTCAGAGCATGGTGTGCACAGCTTTTACAGACGCAAGCAGGGCTTTATGTTGGTTTTGAATGTAGTAACATGACAGATAATACCCACGAGGGGCATATTTCAATTCCCTTGTAATACAACTGAACAGCAGCACTTACCTTAATTCATGCAACTGCCATAACCAGTCTGGAGATGGCACAGTGATATGAAAATGAAAAAAGTGATTGTTGAAAGGAACAGTTAGCAATAACTTCCTAAAAACCCTGTCACATTTTTAATTGTACTTTCAGTTAGAAAAAGCTAGCAGGGATGTAATAAATTACTCTTTAACATCCTCTCTATTCTAGGGCTTCTACGAACAAGCTGTCTAATTCTGGAAGGGCATATTCTCATGTGGGAACCTGGCAGTGCAAGGCTGCCTTCAGAAGAGGTAAATCCGTGCCAATTACCTGGATCACACATAGGAGCATCCAAACTGAACCTGAAAACCCATTTCTATGTCTCTGTAGCACCTCTACAACCAGACTATGATTGTGTGCATTTTCACATATCCACAGCATAAGCATTATCCTTAAAGGTAAGAATGATTCACTCACCCCAAGTGAGTCAATTTTTCTTACAGACACATCCCTCCTGAGGCACAGAATTTGGAGGGACTTCTCACAAGCCATCCACAAATGCAGGATGAGTAGGGAAATGAGTATAGGTTGCTCAAGTACCACTCCACTGACTATATCTGTTCTTAGTGATTAGAGTGTTAAATCTCTTGTTGATCAAGGGTCCAGTAGTCACTGATTTTCCTAATTCACCTGTTCCTTCAGAGATTGTAGTTTATGTGCAAATTGCCTGAGTAAAGCAAGATCACACAGAAATGAAAGGCAGCATTTCATCCCATGCATACATGGAAGGCACCAGACGATAAATATTATCAGTAAAATGTAAGTGGGGTAATCTCACTTGGCTCAGCAGTGTGTCAACATATCCCCTTGGCAAAAATAAAAGCCCAAAGGAACAAACCAATTACGACCAGGGCTAAGAAAAGATTAATCGCTCAAAGACAGAAAAAGGACTAGGTAGGCAAATTATGCAGTCATCATAAAACACGGGTAATAACACCGCAAAAGAACAGCACTACATTTATTAGGGTTTGCCAGGAACTCTAGAAAAAAGTTCTCATTACACTGCATGCAAGAGAAAGCAAACTGGCTTTAAAAGGTTCCCCAGTACCACCACTTCTGAGAGCAAGACAGACACATTTACCATCTGACTTCAGATGATTAGTTTAAGATGATTTTCTCATTCGGGTATAAGCTTTTGGCTATTTCAGTCAATGCAAGTGTTTTCAATCCTGCACCCACTCAATGGTAGTTTAGTTGGCTATTTGTATTAAAGAGAAAATAAATGTCATCAGCCTTTAGCAAAGTCTAAATGGAGAAACCCAGAACCTTTCTCAGGGACTGCAGAATGCCAGCTACGACCACAACAGGTTTCCCATCTACTTTTTTCCCTAGCTCCAGAGAATATACATATGGCTTGGAACCACTTGTCTTCATTGCATCACAGAATCACCACTGAGAGCAGCTAGAAGGCACTTCAGGAGATCCTCTAATCCAACACCCCTGCTAGAGCAGATTTACCCAGAACAAGTTGCTCAGGACCATGTCCAGTTGAGGTTTGAGCATCTTCAGAGACAGAGACTCCACGACTTGTCTGGGCAGCTCCTGCCAGAATTGTTTCCATCACAACTATGCTGCTGAACTCCCAGAGAGCTGAGACAATGTTTGTTTCACAGTTTGAAAGAAATGTTTGTTCTTCATTTCTCATTTTCCCATTCCCACATTTAGCCAGACCCCACTGGTTCCCCTATGTCCAAGGTCTTGGAAGATAGACAGAGTGAAGGAGGGAGGGAGGAGACTTTAAATTACCCAGTGGCTCTGTGACAGACCCAGATGAAAAATGAGACTATTTTAGCAGCTTTAGTCACCACTCTTATATTTCCCATCAACATTTTGAGAAAATAATCAGTTTTTTTCTGCAATAGATGACATTCAGTGATAAGTAATTGGACTCGGAGAGAACACTTGACAGCAAACTTTGAAAATATGGTTGTTGAGTACAAAACAAGCTATGTATGATTAAATCTGCTATGGAACATATTCATACTCACCCTAGTTTGTGTAGGAATCAACTTGCCGAGGTCTTCAAGTCACTGTCATCCATAAAGTCTGCAAATCAAAAGGACTTTAGTTAAGTGTGATTTAATTACCTAACACTTTAACCGTGCTGTCATCTTGGTCCTGCATTAAATGCAGGATTACCAGATTTAAATGTAATTATTTATTAGCCTCATTAACTCGGAACAAAACATGTCTCACTTAAAAATTATATGTGCTCTGTGTGTATATCTGATATACATTGGAAAAGAATTTTCCTTGCTAAGCTGAACAAAATCTCTACAAACACTTATCTTAGAAAAAGTTTGTACTGCCATAAAAAGTTTTAGCTTGATTATGGAGAAATTAGCTCAGGAAACAATGAAGTCCCCAGCTTGCTCTCAGAGTTTAAACAAGAGTTTAGAAGCCAGAGAAGTAGTCCCTGCTTCTATCGAAGGACTTGGATTAATCAGCTCATTTCCCTGTGCCTAAAATAATTCTATGGCACTTGCCTCTTTGATATGAGAAGCCCACAGATAAAACACAGTGCAAGGATTAGTATTACTAGCAGAAACTAAGAAATTGCACACAGCTTCCACTTGCGTCCTCTTCTCCCTTCCCCTGAAGCATTCGGGTTGTTTTTCACCTGGTGTTTATCAGCAGTTCCTATTAGCAGACACGCTTCTCTCAAGCCATAATTCTTGGGCTCAATACTGTGCACTTGAAACTCCCATTCAAGTCACTGGGAGTTTGGAGACAGCAAGTGTTATGACCTTTATTATGGTCTGTCAGCTTGCCAGGAACACTAGGCTATACCACTGACACTGAAAAAATAACTCCTTAACCCACAAGTAGTAGTAGGATCTTCCTCTTAGGCTCAAGTTCTAGAAAGACGTATCACCATCTATTCAATGTGTTTTGAGGACTGTAGGAGAAGGTGGCCTATTTATATATTGTGCAAGTATCACCTCAAGATTTTCATAAAAATAAGGAACCAGTAGCACAAGGAGCTACTTTTCAATGCCCTGCTATCTGAATATTGTGGAAGAATTGCGTTTCTGTGCATCAGCATCTCTCCTCTAACCGCTGACAGTGTATAATCCAGTTAGACCTGGTAATACCCAATATTAACTCCATTCTTTCTATGCCCCTTAAAAGTGCCCCTGATCAACACAGCGTGATGAGCAGTGAAAGGTGTTGCCAAACTCTGACTCTCAAATGCAGTCACATTGCCTTGTTTCCAGGTGGGTATTAGAGCTTCAATTGCACATTTTGCAGCTCATAAAGCCCTAGATCAATTCATCCCTAAATAGGATTTTAATATCCTTTAAAAAATTGTCATACATTGTGCTCTGTGTCATAGGGCAAATTAGCAGAGGATGAGTGATGTTTTTGGACTGAGGCATGCTGTGTCTAGCTTATGATTTTGTTTGAACTAATATCCTCGTATGACACAGTACAAGTTTAATAAATAATAATAAATTCCTTTTGATTTCCCCAAGGATATCATCTCAATTTTAAAAGTTTATGGTTGTTAACATTCTGCAGATGTCCTCTTTTACAATTCACTAGAAGTTCTATTGTTATTTAGAAATACTAATAAAAATTATTAGTATTTCTGTCTTTTAATATAAAACTTTTGCTGCTCAGATTCAGGCTTATGTTTTTCTTCTCTGGTATACAGAGCTAATATCTAGGCAACATGAAAAGAAATTCATGACTGAAGGCCTCAGAGGTTTGGTAAGAAGGTATTGAGCCTTGCACCCAGAGGTCTTCGCTTCCAGTGTGCCCTGGTCACGACTAAAACTCATTAGCACCTGAGGGCTCTTCAGTGGTCTGTGAACTCCGATCTTTAAAATTCAACTTCTCATGAAGTTGAACTTCTCAGAGCTAGCCCCACAGAGGAAGTTCCTCCAAATAGGATGAAATACATACAGAAGTAATGCATTTTTCTTGCTGACAAGTACAACCAATGTAGTCATAAATGAAATTGAGATGGTCTTCTTTATCTGCCCTTGTCTGCAGCACAGGGAGAATAACAGTGTGCAGTAGCTGGAAGATGTCTGCTTTAGGATTTCTAGTGAAATTAAATTGCTAGTGGGTATCTTCTTACCCATAGAGAGGATCCCACCACAAGAGCATTGAGAGGAAGTGCCAGAAGTATTCTTCGTTAAGCTCAGCCTACTCTATAAATAAATAGAATCTTAGTCTCTAGGGTTGTCAGCCCCAGACATCTCAAAAGACCTTAACTCTTAGATGAAGTACAGATATATTTTATAAATGAGAAGTGTAAGAAATAATTGATGGTTACAGTACCATTGAATACAGTTGGAGTAAGATCAGGTCCATCACAAATGAGTGATAAGCAGGTTCCAGAGACACACATCAGCCATGACAATATGTTTTCTGCTCATTAATGTTCCATTAATGAAATTCCAAGAATTTGCCCAGTGGAAATGCACAGATGCTACTATTTTCTTCTCATCTCCTCCCAAGTGACAATCATAAATTCAGCTCTTCCCTGGAGCTTTATTAAATAACTCAAGTGAACTACTTGATGGAATCTGAGAATTATTTATATTCCCAAATCCTGAGTCATTCTCTCTTTTGCTGTCTTAATGTCAGATGTCCCTCTGCCTTTGCTACCTGGAAGCAATATAAGTCAATGGGAGCTGAGACTTTCCCTGTCCTCGGACAGTGTCCTTCAGCTATATCCAAGAGAGAGAAATAAACTCCCTAACTGTGCATCTAGTTTATTTGAGAATATTTACTCCATGGAATTAAACAAGCACTGCAGCAAAACCTTGAACACAACTCTACAGATACTTGAAAATCTAAATCAAGTTGTTGAGGCATGAAAAACACAGTGAACAGCATAGAGCACACCACTGGGTACGTGTTTCTATTATTTTTGGAAACACTAGGTTTTTGGCAGAAAACTTTTTAAGACCTTCAAGGCTTGTTTTGTTCAAATTTCAATGAAAAACTTGATGGTAGTAACAGAATTCAATAGGGAACCCGTATGATTCTGCTCTTAAGAGCTAGGGAGTAGAGAAAAAGATAAATCACAATAAATAAGGGAAAGTACTCCCGAGTTAATGAAAATGTTGCTATTTAATGCACAGACTTTAAAAGATAATTTTTTAAATATACCCCTCATAGATATTGGCTTAAAAATAATTAAGGTTGTTTTGTGAATTGTGTTCAGAAGCAGATGCAACTCAATGTGTAAATCAACGAGGAAATAATCACTGGAACAAATGGTTCTCACTCTATAAGCAGTTCACAATGTATTAAAAATCAGCTGCTGCATTATACTCCTCCCTACCTATTAACTTCCTAATATAGTCAGAACTAGTTCAGATATAATGTCCTTATACTAACAAAGTAAGAGTGTAATTTCTCTCTATTAATTAAATTCATGTTTTTAATCATAAAGTATATTAAAATATAGATGGAGCTCAAATCACTGATCAAAAGATGGAGATTTGTAGAATGGGTTCAGCAAATAGCTTCTACATCAATCATAGCACGAGACATCGCTTATGGGGCAGATGTTTAACTGAAGTAACTCTTTAATGAAGCTGATTGCACATCACCGGAGGATACAGCTTCTCCCTCTCTTTCCTTTGAGCCATTTCAATATCACCTACCTACCGCCATTCCCTCCCTTCCAACCCCATCTTCCAGAACAGGGGAGAGATTAAACTTGTTCTCTCACCTACAACAAAAGCCCACTGTAACAACTGGTCCTGCCCTTACAGAGCACACGTCAGTCCACAGTTTCTGTTGTCCTTTACAGAGTGTGTTTTATGGAATAATTTTGTTCATGTGTAAAAAATACAGCCAGCTCTGGAAGGATATACAACAGATATATCTAAAAAAACAGAAAACAACTGCACAGCACACTGAAATTCAGGACATGAGGAGAATACATTGCACACTTGTGTTTAGAGAGGTAAATCACAGCAGACTGAACTATCTCATTGATAGCAATCCTATATAAAACATGCTGGTGTTGAAAACAGGCAAAAGAAGTAGCTTTTCATCTGGCATCAGAGGAGACCCATGAAGCTGTACTGGTTATCATGGGTTTATTCACAACTTATGTGGTACCACAGTAACTTTCTGCTTTAGACGAGCTCTCAGAATAGTTAATACCACAGGAAACGAGAGTTTTAGTCTCCCTTTGTGTTCTTTCCAGTATATTGCTGCATCAGTTCTGGTTGACAGATTTGATACCAACCCCTCCCATGCAAACAGTCCTTCTGCCTGGTCACTATCATTGCAATACAAAGAGAAGCAATTAGTAAACATGCATGTAAGATTCCACAACTCTTCCAACTGAGCAACACAGGTTTTCATTTAACCCTGACAGCCAAAGCAGAGTACATGAGCAACATGTCCAGAGGGCCATGAGGGTAATTGAAGGGCTGGAGCACCTCTCCTACAGGAACAGGCTGAGAGAGTTGGGGCTGTTCAGCCTGGAGAAGGGGAGACTCCGGGGAGATCTTAGAGCAGCCTTCCTGTACCTGAAGGGGGCTACAGGAAAGCTGGGGAGAGGCTGTTTCCAAGGGCTTGGAATGGGAGATCCAGAGGGAATGGTTTCCAGTTGGAAGACGGGAGGTTTAGACTGGAAGTCAGGAGGAAATTCTTCACAAAAAGGGTGCTGAGACAAAGGAACAGGTTGCCCAGAGAGGTTGTGGCTGCCCTCTCCCTGGAAGTGTCCAAGGCCAGATTGGATGGGGCCTTGAGCAAGCTGGTCTAGTGGTGGGGTGTCCCTGCTCATAGCAGGGGGGTTGGAACTAGATGATCTTTAAGGTCCCTTCCAACCTGAACCCTTCTAGGAATCGATGAATATATGAAACATGCAAAGCTGCCCATGGGCACAGGAAGCCCATGGCAAAGCCAATAGTCACATTTATTTTTCCCAGGTCCAGTATTCAAACAAAATTATCTTCCCAGTCTGAAGCTCCACCCCAGTCAAACATCTGAAGAAACTGTAATCTTGCACCTAAGAGCTGGCACTTAACAGGACATCCTACCAGTGGGGCATGACTCGTTTAAATCTGAGCCATCTCTTTGCTTCCTTCTCCACCAGTTTTGTCTCCTAACTCTCACACAGACCTCAAGCTGCTAAGTTATGAGATCTGACAAAGCCATTGCCCAAGGTTGAAGCTGTGTCTGTATCGATTCCATCCGCAGGTATCAGATGCCTTTTCTGCAGGCAGATTTTATTTCATTGCTGAAGCAGAAGTTCTGCTCAGGACTCGATGCAGCAGAACTGACACTATCACAGAAGACAGAGACTTATTAATTCAAGACTTGCCAACTGTCAGCCAACTAAATGAGTATTTCCTTATGCTGGAGGACCAAGTTATGGTTTGATCTCAGGGAAAGTCTGCTTGTCAAGGCAGCTCTTTGGTGGTTTATAGCACCTCGTGAATCAGAAGAAATAAGAGACATAGCTAAAAAAAAGGTGTTTCCAGAAAACCATTGAGTCTCCAATCTGCCTACACCTCCCTCTTAGAAACCATGTATTATTTCATTTCAGAGCAGCGTTATTTGTCCTGATTAAATTGATGTCTGGAATTGCCTGATGTCTGGAAGTGCCTGAACAGCTTGATAGTCAATCCCATTGTATTTCTTCACTATTTTCTCTTCATTGCAGCAAATGAAATATATATATATATTGTCAAAAAAAAAAAACCCCAACCCCTCCGTCTGTACACAGAACAGAGATGTTTGTGGGTACAAACTCTCCAGTGTCAGCTAAAATCTTACCATTTCAGTTCAAGGGGAAACTTACATTTGTTCTCTCTCCCTGAAGCCACTTGCAGCTCTCTGGATCCTCTGTTATTACCCCCAAGGAAAATGTTCTCTAGGGCTCATAAAATTTTTTATGGGGTACTTTTTTCCTTGTTCTACCCCACAAGGCAAGTTTAGAAAACTTTCTGACAAAAGGCTCAGGTGCACAATAACCAGGGAGTTATAGGTTTCCACCACCAAGTACCTCCCCAAGCCACTCACATAAGCTGATGGTCAGGCCATTCCCAAACACCTTACCAAGCTCCCACACATCCCTCCATAGCTACTGAATATTGAAAAGCTGCAGGAAGCCCTCCAAGGCTAATCCACATCATAACCTCTCTAGTTCTGTCTTCCATTTTCTATTTCCATATAATAGATTCAAAAAACATCATAGGATAATTGAAATATAAAATTATCACATTTGGAATGCAATGTTGAGCCGCTATGGGCAGGTTCACTCATCACTTGTAATGAACAAGAAGGATATGGAACAGGCTGTCCAGGGGGTTGTGGAATCTCCTTCTCTGTAGACATTCCAGACCTGCCTGGATGTGTTCCTATGTGACTTGGTCTAGGTGGTCCTGCTGTGGCAGGGGGATTGGACTGGATGATTTTTCAAGGTCCTTTCTGATCCCTAATGATCATTATTATCTATCATATCTATGATAGAAACATTAGGAATAAGGAAATTTCCATCATGCTTAGAGTTTAAAATAGCAAGCAATAACAGGACTAGGTAAAGACTTGTGGCATGGCCCTCTCTGTGTAATTTATGAGAATCATTATTTGCCTTTGTTAGCAAGAAGCCGCAGAAAGGGAATAGATCCTGATTATTGGTCTGCTGAGGTGCAGAACACTATACTGTGTGCTAATCCTAACACTAGAGTGTACCTTTAGAGTTTGATTTACTTAAAAAAAAAATGAGGGGGGGGGGGGGGGGGG
>VZRI01003324.1:346957-387306 GCA_013397515.1 Upupa epops
GGAGGAGAGAAAGGACTGGAACAGTGAGACTTTCCAAAGACCAAAGAGAAAATTCTTATTAGACTACAAATACAAAAGTCCTGAAAGTCCTGCCAGCCCTATGCACAACATGATATATATTTATTTCTCTTTGTGAGTGATTTTCTTTGATTCCCTGCTTGCTTTGGAGAAGGTTCTGCATTGATGGATAAATATTCTCTGTTCCCAGAAACAGACTGCACTTACCCAGGGCAGATTCAAAACCAGGGGTGACAGCAGAGATGATCAATGCAATTGCTACCTTCCCTCAGCGGTCATGTTAAGGGAGGAACACAATGCACTAAAGATGCATGTGCTGAGAGAAGCAGAAATAATGCATCCTACTCATGCATCAGTCATTAAAGAAACAATAAAGCAGCTCCTGCGTTATTTCCCCCACAGCCTGCACAACCAGCCACAAAGCACTATCTGCCTGCTTGTAGTGCTGGGAATCTGTGCGACAGCCAGAGTTGGGCAGATTTCAGGGTGGATCAATTTAAAAATGGAAATTAATTTGCTAGGTGAGAGCTCTCATCTGCAGCAAGGTGATACTCCCCAAGCGCCAACCACAGAGGCTTTGCAGCTGTTGAGCCTAATCCCAGTTTAGGGAACAAATCTCTGCAGTGCTGTGTTGCAGATCTCCAGTTTTGGATTGGAGATGGTGCCAGGGCTGCCCAAATTGGTTTTGGATGGTGCCAGCACTGCCCGAATCCACCCTGTGGATACTGGCTGCCTTAGACACAAACAAATGAGTTTCCTCACAGGCATGCCAGAAACAAACACAGTGCCTCTCGGTCTACCACCTCTGGAAGGATTGCCAGGCTCAGGCACAGAAAACCCCCCCAAAAGAGATCTCCTGTTTGAGCACCAAGCAGTACAGGAACTACTCAGCCTCCAAAAGTAGTTGCCTATGTGCAGATTGTCTATGCACACAGACAGCTTTTATTTTGGAGCATCCTCTCAGGCTATTTTCTTGTTCACTTGGTTTAAATCCAGGGATCCTACAAACCTGAGTAGATTTTTCTGTGGAACTTCCAGAAAAGCCCAAGAAAGTGTCCGAATAGTGACAGAAAATGCCACTTGGTTTCCCATGCTCTCTCAGAAATGGAACCCTGATTCCTCCTGCTGCTTTAGAGATCCAATCGTATTTCTCAAAGTGCCTTCCACAAGTTTTCACGAACCAAGCAGTATCTCCAGGTCTCCTCACAGCTTCGAGCTTCCTTATTCTCCTCCCTTCACCACTGCTAAACTAATAATGGCTCCAGCAGTTGATTAGGTCACTAATCTTAAGTTGCCATGTGTAGCTCTTTCTGCAAATTATTTGATCGTAACAGCTCCCAGCTGCCACAGTTACAACTTTTCTATCCTTATTCCAGGATTAATTGGCTTGAGAAGCTCGTAACCACTGTATTTTAACTCTGTTAGTGCCCTGGCTGCATTTCTTCTTGCTGCCTCGTTAGTTTTTCTTGCATTTTCCTCACTGTTCCCAGACCCTGTGTTAAGCCACGGTCTACTCCTAAGCAAAACAGCCTCAGCCAGCCTTATCTATCAAGAAAAGCGAGTTCTCGAAAACATACCTCCTTATAATTTACCTCTAGACGTTAATTCCCCTGGCACCATCAACACCAATGGAACTGCTAAAGGGGTATGTAATGTGTCACCCCTCAGCTGGTGGCATTTGCGCTGTGTTGTACAGGATATAATAGCTCTGACACTGCTGCGTGGAATGTTCGATACAAAAATAAATGGTTCGGTATATGTGCAGTTTAATCTGATTTGACTAGCTTTTGGAGAGTTTCCTCAGACACTTTATTGAACTGCTCTATTTACTGATGTTTCCAGCGCTAGGAGCCTGAATTTCTTGTTTATTAGAGGTGGCATAATGAAAGTTTGCCACCTGATTAATTTTAATGGTGTAGCAGGGAACCTGAAGATAATGCATCTTGGCTGCCAGGCTACAGATAAATTTTGTCTGTTTGGTTGCAAAGATTTTGGCAGAAACATAACCTCCTCTCTGCTATTGCAGAGAAACGTTTTGCCAGGTGAAACTGTGTTCTGAGGAATCCACGCTGTCATCTGCCTTTATTATGCAGCAAGATTTGACACGCACAGACAAATAGGTTTGAGATGGCACAATATCCCTGTTCTGATATCCTCCTGAGTGCTGACGTAAGAGACTCAGGCAGACTTCATGGATCTCTAAGAGTTTGGAGTCTGCTTGCCTGACAAAAATCTAAAAAAGCCCAAGACAGGCTGCAGAGAAATTTGGATTAACCCCAGCTATTTGCCTACTCCTGTTTCTCTTCTGTGTCTCAATGTCCCAAATAAAGTGCACATCATGTTACCAATTGCCCCTGCAAAGCACTTAGAGGTCTCCTGTTAAAAAGTGCAATGCAAGTGTTCATTACTATCAGTTGGAGTAGCAGATTGTTCCAGGAGAATCTGAAAAGACTTCAGAGATCACTTGGAGAGACCATCTGCAGGTGAAAACAGCACCTAATCAGCTCTGGACTGTAAAGCCAAACACCCCGATACTCAGGGGGATGTTTTTATTGAGCTTTCAGACCTTCTGGAAGTTTCTCACACCTTGAGGTGACAGGCTTTATAGGTGTGCTTCTGCCAAAATGGAAAGAAAGAAGAAAAGAATCTTTCCTCCACCTGTCTAATCCCAAAGTCTTCTCCTTCAGGGACATTAAAAATGGGACTCAATTTCCATAACATGTGAATTGTACACCTAGGTGCTACTGCTAATTTTATGAAGGATGCGTGAATTCTCCGGTTAGGAGCTGGGCTTGGGGCAGTAGATGTTTGGTGGATCTGTAGGATGGACAGATACTGACAGCTTCGGCTTTGACAAGAGGGAAAACATAACCCCATAAAGAAAACCCTGCTTGGGTCTTTTTCAAGCAACTTAAACTGGAATATAAATAATTTACAGCGAAATGATTAATCAATGCATTAATTATACTTGCATGGTTAGTGTTTATCACCAAAGCAAGTAAACAACAGTCTGCAGTATCGCAGAAAAGATGTACAATCTTAGACCTCAAGTCTGCAAATTAATACATTAAGTGAACATCAAAATCTCTGAACAGAGACAACGTTAACTCAACCCACACAGAGCAGCAGGCGGGATCAAGAGGATGGTGAATCTATCCTAATATTTCACGGTGCAGATCTCCAGTTCCTAGCTGAAGTTCATCTATTACAATTAAAGGGAGTTACACCATTTGTTGTTCACATAATGAAAAAGAATATTTAATTCTATTTAAGAGGCACATTTATTAATGTAATTCATGTAAGGTTGCGCTGTGATGAGTTGCTTGTTTGTATTCAATTCCAAGTTTGGTTTTCAAATATCACCTAAAACTTGCAAGAAACTTAGCAAAATCCTCTTACCAAAGGAATATGTAAAACATACTCTGTTGTGCTGATTATTTTCTTGTTACTTATATATATGGGCATACGTATGTATATATAGCTTTTATATATATAAATAAAAATATATATGTATATGATATATATATGTATATGCTTACTCCAAATTCCCACAAGCATTCATTTACGAACTACTAGGTTAATGATTTCAATATCCATGTATTTAATTAGCAATGTACATTGCTAAATTGCACTAATAAAACAGCAATGTAAATTACTAAATTCTCGTACTCCTTAATGAAGACAGTCACAGAATCATAGCATCATTAGGGATTGGAAGTAACATCCAAAAATCATCTAGTCCAATCCCCCTGACACAGCAGGATCACCTAGACCAAGTTGCACAGGAACACATCCAGGCAGGTCTAGAACATCTCCAGAGAAGGAGACTCCACAACCCCCCTGGGCAGCCTGTTCCAATGCTCTGCTACCCTCACTGGGAAGAAGTTCCTTATGATATTCATATAGAACCTCCTCTGTTCCAGCTTGCACCCATTGCCCCTTGTCCTATCACTAGATGACCTTGAGAAGAGCCTGGCTCCATCCTCCTAGCACCCACCCCTCGCATATTTGTAGACATGAATGAGGTCACCCCTTAGCCTCCTCTTCTCCAAGCTCAAGAGACCCAGCTCCCTCAGCCTTTCCTCATGAGGAAAGTGCTCTATCTCATCTCTGTTGCTCTATGCTGGACACCCTCCAGCAGTTCATCTGAGTAAGTCACATAATGAGAAAAGATGAGTTAGGATCTTAAATTGTGACTAATTTAAAAAAGAATCTTAGACTCCAGCTATCTAGAACAGAGTGACAAGGAAATAAAATGGAAGGCTACACTTGACAATTACACCAGTCTGCCCTTATAGAGGTGCACGAGAGACCCACACGCAGTCCAGTCACATACATGCATATGCAAATGCACAAGTCTTAACAGCTGAGCAGGAAAAACAAACACTCATTTCTCACTGGATCGGCTCAGAATGTGTATTCCATGGATAAGGATTCGAAGAAAACAGGTTCATTATAGAAATGTCAAGGGAACTGGTCAGATGCCTGGGATGGTAAAGCAGAACGACACAGCAAACCTCAGCTTAGATAGAAAATGCGTAATAATTCATCAAAAGACCATTCAGTTGAAGAGAAAGCACTGAAATAAGTGAATGTCTTAAAACCAAAGCAGAGTAAGAATTTTCTCAGATTACTCTTTGGCTACGTTCAGTAAAGAATATAAAACATTCCCAAATAGAAGAAATTGTCATGGTCTGGTCTCCAGAAACCTGGGGGGGTTAGTGGGTGCTTGGTTGGTTTTACTGTTCTGTTGAAGTTTTTTTAATTGTTGTTGTCTTTGCCATTCAGATCTCCAGCTTTTAACTTATATTTGGGCTCAGACTACATTTTCAAGATGGGCCTTTTGATGGAAATCAGGGCCAACCAGAAAAAGGCAGAATGAGGGGGGAAAAGGAACACTCAGTACCTCAATAACACTCTTAGAAATCATCAATGTTAGAAAAACTTAGGATTGTATAGGAAAGCCATCACAAAACCCAGTTTGAACAATTAGTAAAGAGCCAAATCCGCTGCACTCTAATTAGATTGTTCTCTTGGTCATTAAGTAGCTTCACGGCAAGTAGCCCTGTTGTACAGAAAACATCGTCAAACATGGTTGGACTGTTTTGGCTCATCAAATCTCACAGAGAAGCCAATCTGAGAACATTAGCCCGTGTTCAATATTTAACGTATCTTCCTGCCTCCATTAGCACACCTGCTTTCTCTCTGCTTCAAATGTCAGGTAAATAAACTAACTGTACAGCAATGTACAGAAGTAACTCCTCTAGTTTATGATAGAAAATAAAACCAAAGAACACTGCCTCTACAGCATTACAGTCCCCCAAAGATCCATATCCAGATCACACAAATAAGGGGAATTTGCTGTACACGTAATAAACTGCAACGTGGCTTCTCTGGGCGTTGTTAATTTTAAAGGACCAAGGGTTTTGAGTATACAGAACTATATGTTGGGACACATCAGAGGGGTTCCACAAACACAAGTTTAATCTGGCAATGCTAAACCCCATGGGATGTCTGCAGGCAGTGGAAAGCAGCTTCTCCTGAAGGTAACTCAGGGACAGGAACCCTTGGTCCCCAAATCCTGAAAGACCCTGGTCTGTGATATTGAACCCAAAATACAGATGTGACGTGCTTACAATTCCATCACACCTACCCACAGTGACTTTGCTGAAACACTCAGCTTTCCTGAAAGCCATCCCTTGTTTCTTACAATTACAGGCATCTCCATCGCTGAATTTTTTTGCCCAGTGAGCAGAGCCTGGATCCCTGGAGCCTGGGACATGACAAACAGCACAGAGCAAATGCCATTACCTTGTCTTCCACAGCAGCATGACTGCTTTCTGACTTACATGAAAAATAAATATTTGCTTCTTTTGTTTGTCCCAGTAGGACTGGAAATGTGAAATATTTGCTATACAATGTGAGATGGTGGCACAATTTTCTACTGCAACTGGAAGGCTAATTCATGAATAATCTACAGCCACTATAGTCTGCACTCTTAATCAGAACTACTCAAAACAAAATCAAGTCTCTTACATAATTAAAGGGGGGGCTCTCAGAGGCACACGCAGTAGAAAATGTCAAATTGCTACTCTGAAAAAAATCCCTGCTCACCCACAAATTATCCAATTAAACGTCTGACAGACACTGACAAATGTTATCCTCCACTCCCACATCAGCTGAATCTTATGAAGAAACTATGTACTGTATATTTGTATTTTTTAATGGTCCAGCAGAGACCTAACACTTAGCTTCACTGGATTCCTTTCTATTCACAAATCCATAACCTAAGGGTACAAATATAGCAATAAACAAAACATGTTTGCTCTTCTTATGACTTTTTCTATTTAAACATGACATCTCATGGCCAAATATCTACTGACTCTCTGGAAAAAAGACAAGTTAAATGGCACGTGCAATGTGCTGGTGCTTTGCTCTACACCAAAAGCCTTCACGCCCCAGAATTCCTCCCTATAAGCAATTCTAACCTGGCTGTTTAGTCACAGTGAGCAACGCGGAGCTGGGCAGGGTTTATATTCAGATTCTCCAACCCTACAGGAGCAGTGCACAGCCACCCTAAAGACAGCAGTGGATCCAACAGCATGATCAGATGAAGTAAGGAGCTCCATCCCCACACCACACTGCCACACATGTGTTGCTCTCAGGGGGCTGTCAGGAATGGTGTGCACAAAGGTGACCAGCAGCCTAGCTCACTCTCCTGTTGGCCCAGGACAGGCTATGGTTAATGCCTTTGCCATAGCAAGTTCCCAATAAGAAATGTTGATAGATATCTTGTTCTATCTTTTGCACTAAGCAACATTTAAGCAGTCAGCTGCAAAAAGCATTGAGTTTTCCATTCAGTATTTCTATTATAGACCCTCTGAAGAACTGTGAACAGTCCTGTTCAGGTGCTTGGGATGTGAAATCACAGTTCATTTTGAAATTTAGAAGAAGGGAGCAGCAGGTATAAATTATTGTATTTTAATAAAATACCATAAATTAATCCCATCTCTGGCTAATTTAGCAAAATCATGGTCAGCTCCACTAAGATGTCTTGTGCCCAGAAAGCTCTCATTGCACGATGGCTGCCCGACATTGAAACTGCCTACTTGCTCTGCAACGCACGGCCAGATTTAAAAATAACACACTTCCTGTCATTTCCCAGTTCCAATAAAACCTTTGTCTTTGCAATGAGACATTAGAAATGAAATGCTTACTGTAGTCAATGAAATATAACACAGCTGCTTGCCACAGTGACCTTTTCAGCATTCCCTATTTTATATCTTGATTAGCCACGTACTGGGAGAAAAAGCCTTCCATAGCTGTTGCCAGCAGCCCTAACTCCTAGCCGTGCCCGCTTTTGTGTAAGGTAAAATAATGCACCGATGCCAACAGCTAGCTATTTCCACGCAGTAGTATCTCACACCCAAAGCTGCATTTCCATAAACTTCGCAGAAGGCTCATATGCAGGTTTTATAGCACTCACGGAGCGTATACAGGGAGTCTCAGCTCCTGCAGCTGTTATAAAAAACTACTGCATCAAAAGCAGCATTAAGGAGTCATCAAAAATATATTTATTGGAAAGAACAAATAAAGCTACAATGCACAGGTGTTTTCATCCTCTTATAAGGAATTTTAAACTTGGGAATATTTGTGCCCACTTCAGCCTTCTCTACATGCAGAGGCAGAAAAACTGCTGGAGGAAGTCTGAGCAGAGATCTGCAAGTTTGAACTGTACCCTCAAAAGAATAAACAGATTCGTGTTAAACATTGTGGCTACTGGAAACACATAAGGGGTTTTAAGCTCAAAAAATAATGAGATGGAATCACTGTGTTCCTACCTATGGTGGATGATTACAGGAATCAGAGAGGTACCCTGTTCCATACCTATTCTCTTTCCTCAATCTATGTTCAGTGCAAAAGTTTAGTATAAGAATGCATTTAGGAAAAAGCCAATCTATTTAAGACACTTGTTTAAAATGTAAAAAGAAGCATCTAAAATAACGTAGAAATATTTAAAAAACCATAACAGTTGTTTCACAAATTAACAGAAGACACTGAACTTGCAGTTAAAGCTGACACTCCGTTACTGCTGGTGCTTTAAAAGCTTATGCCAGTTCAAAAGATTGCTATTCTAAATCTGTCAGAGCTGAGAAAACAAACACACTCACACATTAAAATGATTTATCTAATATGTTCCTCCTCTTTTACAGTCCAGAGTCTGAGCTCACAGTTGTACCAGAAAGTCTGAGCACTTCTCTGACATGACTAGAGGGATCCTGAGCTCCTGTTGGGTTTCACATGAAGCAAGGAGAATTATTAGGTAGTGTCTCACGGACGACTGTGTAGTAACCTGCTCACTGAGATGCACTGGTCAGTTAGAAGTCAGATTTTTAAAGCCTCAGCTTCAAAATCCATCACTCCTACCAGCATCCTATTCTTTAAACTCTGTTTTCAGCTGTGTTTTATGGAGACATGCTCAATAGGCTACTCAGTATCGCAGTAAATTTATGAACATAGGTTCATACATTTCCTCAACAGGGGCAGCATCAGCCCAATGCAGAAACCACCTGGACAAAGCCTGTGGCTGTGTTACGCAAGAAGGTGGGGAGGGCTTTGAGCTCTCTGAACCTATGAAAATAAAAACCTGATATTGTCATCAGAGCTATCATACTCACCTCCACATATTCAAAATGAAACCTAAACAATTAGAAGAGGGTGGGGATATGGAGGGGTTTTTTGGTTGTTTTTTTATTTGGGATTTTTTTTGGGGGTGTCTCAATACATTGCATTTTCCAGACTCCCATGTATTTAAATTCATAATCTTATTAGTTGCAGCAACAAAACTATTTCACATTTAATTATGCTGCACGTGCTATCAAACGTATAGACCCTTGTGCAGTGCCACATACTTAAACAAAACTACAGCATCACCGAAAGAGATTCTAATGTTGAATAAAAGGCTCTCTTATCTAACGGGAGACTACATTATGAAGCCACAATTTTATTATTTAGTTTTATTGTTTTAAATTAAATAGAACAAAGTGGCTGCTTCATCTTGCTGATTTACTAAGTTAATAAAGTTGGCTGGCAAACATATAGTTGATGTACTGTAGAATACAGTGGCTCCTTCTCATGTTAAGGAAAGTATTAAAAAAAAAAGGCTGCCTAGGAGATGTTGCATCCTACCCTGCTCTTGATGAAGCCGATATTTAACAACAATAAAGGTTTAAGTCACTCTCTGTTGTACCTTTTCCTCTCAGATTAGTTGTGCTTTGCCAATGTTATGGTAAGTCCTCTCCACCCTTGTGGATACCCCCCTCCTCTCAACACTTTTAGGTGTGGCAGTGATTCTTTTGACATTGCATTCAATCACCCTTTTTTTACTCCAGTAGGCAAAATACCATCACATGACATTCAGGAGGGGTATCCTTGCAGGATAAGAGAGATGTGTTCACAACTATGCTATGAGATGGCAAAGAGATCAGAGTACCCACTTCAGTTCTCTGCCAGCTCTCTATTTACTGTGCCTTGGTCTGCTGTCATTAGCTAATGAACTTGAGATGGATGTTGTCATGCAAGTCAGCATTAGTAGCAATGGAACAGCCACGAGTAGAGTCCCTGCTTTAAGAACAAGCTGCCTCTTTTAGGAAAGATGATTTAGCTGAGAGACCTCTGCAGAAGTCTGCAGCTGGTTCTACTTTTCTTCTTTACAGCAGCACGAAGCATTCAGAGATTGAGAGAATACCAGATTGGAAGGAACCTCAAGGATCATCTAGTCCAATTGGATAACTGGTAACTATGACAACTGAAAGAGTTAAACTCATCAAATGTACCCACAAACTATACAATACAGCGATGAAGTATTTATTTCTGTGTTATTGTTTTGGATTGGGGTTTGGTTGGGTTTGTTTTCTTTGTTTTTCCCACCAGAACAAGCAACAGTTTTCGATGTCTAACAGATTATTAACATAAACTAAAGAGCAGGGAATAATGTGGGGAGAGAAGTCTGTTAAGTGGCAATGGATGATCAAATTCTTGTCAGCACCCACGTGGTAAAGTTTTACTCTATCTAAACAATGTCTTGGTATCTTCACTGTTAACTAGATGACTTCATAGATGCTCCACTTCAATAGGGAGCTGGACTTTGTTGGGTTTTCTAGTTGAAACTAACAAAAATGATCTAGAAACATAAACCATCAAAAAAAACCCATAAAATTAAAAACAGCTCAAAAAATGGGGAGACTGTATCCCTGCAGAGTACAGCAATGTACAGCAGTTGGTGACTCTGTGGAATATGAAGCCTTGAAAATAAATCTTGACCTGCCTCTGTACCAGCTGCTGTGGGGGAAGTACTGAGTACCTCTCAAAAAGCAAAGAGCACCCTGACTGTGACTTTTCCACAGGCACCTCTCTGGGTCCTCATTCCACACAGTACTTAGCAGGCAATGAAAATTAATCAGACAGGAGCAGGCCAGAAATGCAGAGGCAGAGAGAAGAGAGAAAAATAGAAACAGACAGTCTCTTACAGCACACGAGGAAATTAGAACTTGACTGGAAAGGAGCAAAAGTCAATTAGAGAGAAGATAATCAGAAAGCGAATTTGAAACAAAGGCTTTCATTTTCTCTGACAAGGGTTTTAAAATCTTGAAGGGAAAAGCGCAGTTTTAATGAATGTTACTTAAAAATAATTAATATATCACAACCAGGCACATCAGAGAAAGATGAACATTACAGGCTTAGAAGGATTTTCTTCACTCCATGCCGAGAATTGCTGGATACAAGGAAAGCCAGAGCCAGAGAACACTACAAATATGTATGTGAGGTGCTTCATAAAGCAAGCCTATAGAGTCCTGAGGTTAGGTGAGATAGCACAATGCAGGCATTTGCCCTTACACTGACAGTAACCATGATACCTGCTCAGGAATCTTCCCAGGAAGAAATGCAGTTTGTTGAAGGCAGTTTGATGCACGTATTGTAATTAATTCCTGTAACTTTAATGACTGCAAAGAGGGACCAGAATGAAGACACTTACTATGCATTACTCAGCCCAATCAAAAAAACCCCAACATATTTAGGTTCTCAAAATGATAGCAGGCAACTACAGTCCATCAGTACCTCCTGAATGAAAAGAAATCCCCAAATCTTGCTGAAAGGGAAGCAAGGTGCTGAAGCAGATATTGTCTGGTAAGTTTCCCTTGAAAATCATGTATATGCTGTAGAGTTGCCACCAAACACCAAAGCAATAAACACGCTGGTAGAACTGGGATTAGTCATAGGGCTTTATGGGAAATTTGCCACAAATCACATGAGATTGCAGAGTTCAGCCCACACGAAAAGGATAAATGAACTGGGAGGGAGTAAAAATGGAATGATTTCCGAGAACTAAGAATGACTATTTAAATATTAAAATCCAGGAAATTGTGTCCTATAAATAAAACCCCCCACATAAATCCAGTAACATGACTGAGCAGGGGGTCAGTAGATTCTCGAAGCTACAGTTAAACAAGTTGAGAACCCCATGAAGACCACAGCTAGTCTGAGTATGCTGAGAGAAGCATACCCTTATCTCTTACAAGTTAAAGTTGTGACTTCTGGAATTATGCTAAAGAGGCATAGAATGAAGGTCTTTGCAAGGGGTCCCATATGCAGACAATCTGTCCCACAGTTTGGGAAGGGATGGGTTATGAGGGCTATTTTTGGTGTGGTTTTCCTTTGTTTTAAACACCTACCTTTTTCCATTTCCATCATGGCTGCACAACCTGGTTCCACATAAGTAATTATGGAAATGGGCTGAGGAGATGACACCTGAGATTTCAGAATTAACTGAATATATGCGCAAAACCTTCCACTCCTCAGAGCAGGCAGCACTGGAGGCTCCCCATGGAGTACCTGTGAGGCATGACGAGACCAGAAGCTGAATAAGAAATATGTTTGCAGCAGCTATTGTAGCCCAGTTCCATGCTAGAGGAAAAATTCACCCCTCTGCAAGTGCTCAGAGCACCTTTAATTTCCACCTGAGCCCTTAAATGTGTTGCTTGTAGCACATCTCCAGACAGCAGCCCAAAGGCGTCTCTCACATCCCTTTCCCGCTACCACACAGCCCATATTTCCCAAAGCCAGGCTAGTTTTTCCCACTACTTGTCCCATTCAAATCAGGTTTTGTGTTTCGTCTTCAGAACTTGAGAATAACCAAGCAGTGCCAATCGACTGATCCAAGGCAGAGCTGTGGATCCAGCTGTAACCAAGAGCAGCGGTCTCTGCACTTGGAACAGAGTTATTCTCACACCGTATAGCACAATGTTCTCCAAACCAGAGAGAGCTGCACTATGGAGGCTCCAGCAGATCCGAGGTACCCATTAACTTGCCTTCATGACCACACAGGGTGCATTACACCCCACACATCACATCCACTGGAGTTTAACTACTTTCACAGCAAGTTTCTAATTCAAAATATCATCGTGACATAAAGCAGCTACCCAGCCATAGCAACTCCCCTTCAGAGCCAGAAGTGCTTTACAGAAAAAATCCTCAGTGTCTGCAGTGACAGGAAACAGAAGCCCAAATGTTTTAAGTGGGGTCAGATTAGTTAGTGGACCCAAAACTGTCAAGAACTGTCAAGTAGTTCTACACTCCAAGTACTTTCCTAAATTAGGGTCTTGGTGAATGTGAAAGCACTCCAGCTTCTCATTAGATCTCAGAGTAAATCATACTGAAATATGGTGTCCTTGGTTCATTCTTCTTGAAACACTAATCATTTTATAATTAGAAATACTGAAGTTTCACGGAGAAATTAAAATCAAGTACCAGAGTACTTATCAAAATAAAACCAGAATAAAGAAATAAAACACAAGTTTCAGACATAAGAAAACTGTTAGAGAGTTCACTAACGTGCAGTAAATGGAGATGGGAAGCCATTAAATCAGTTTTATTAAAGTAATTTCCCAACACCTTGAGTTTTTATTCGGATTGTAAGAGCACGCCTTTAGGCAGCCCAGCCCTTGACTGAAAACCTGGCCCTTGTTGCCTTCTGAATTTATTGTTTATAATATATAGGAATAGAATCATAGAATCATTAGCGATCAGATAGTTCTGTTGCTTCCCTGTTTCTCTCAATGTTTTTCACTCATCAAGTCACATAACTGCTGCTGGATTAGAACATGTGTGGGGAAGCATCCTCTTGCAATCAGATCTGCAGTCTGTCACTCCTTCCATCAAATACAGGAACCCATTGAACCAAAGCGTTCAAAGAGGAAAGCAAATATTTGACTGCACAGCTCACTGAAAACTCACCAAAACAAGTTGTCTTCATTTCGATAGTTGCAGGACTTGGCTTGAAGACCTAATTACCATTTTACAGGAAAACTCATTTTACTGATAAAGGACAGAACAAGTGTTGAACTCAAATCGGATCGCACAGCACGACAAAGATCTAAAATAAATGAGCCCAAACTGCGAAACAGGGCAGAAACAAAATTGTGGTGATTAATGGTAGCTCGTTCTAGTAAAAGAAGTAGCTTTTCATCACAGCCATTAAGTTGTGGAGTTTATTCTTGTCTGGGACTGAAATAAAGCTGCTGAAAATTTTCAGTCTTGCTACCTCTTCTGCAAGTTTTAATTTGTTCCAGAGTGTAATAGCTCGATGCCAGAAATTGTTTTCCATGTTCACCTCAGAGTGACACTTCTCTAAATAAAGTCACTTGGGTGAGTGGCAGGAGAATGTTAATCTCAAGTGTAATGAGAAAGGAAAGACAACTCTCAAATGAAAAGCCAAGCAAACGCTATGTTGGAGAAAGGAAGAACGCACCCAGTCATCTATCCTTCCCTTTTTCCAGCAGTCACACAGCCTAGCGAAGCTCAATAGTTTTCTAAATATGGAACTCAACACATTCTGAAGAAGCAGGTCAGAGGCATCCCTGCATAGGTACTGAACCTGCAGAGCGGGTCCAACACACCAGGGATGGGCCAGAGACCCTGCATCGCAGCAGAGATATGTGTTCTGCAGAGGGACAGGACCAGGACAGGCAAATGATTGTGGAAACTGCGATTGAACACCGCGGCACGGCAGTGCATTGTCTCTCCACGCATCATGATCCATATGATTTACGCAGAGCACTGAAGCTTGTTCAGCCTCCACAAGGACCCCAGTCTGCTCGGTATTTTCTCACAGCTAGATGATATATTTTGCAGGATTTGAGCTGTGGAATTTAAGTGAATAAGTTCACAGAACCATTCTGAAGCTCCAGAAATGGTTGAAAAGCAGATTGTGCTAGTGGCATCCAACCACCTGTTCACCCTGTCACTACCCAAAATTCTCCAGAAAAGGTCTGATACCTCTGCAACTGCAGCAGCACTGTGGCTTCAGTCTCAACCCTGCTCTCCACCACTGCAGCTCCTCAAGAGGGACTGAGTCACGATAGCTGTCTGGATTAACCACAAATGTATTTTTAGCAAAGTAGCAAAATTCAAATCTATTTCACTAAGAAGGGAGATTGAGTTCCTTGCTCAAAACATTTGTCTGCTCACACCCACCCAGTTAACCCACCAGTTAGGGTGTTACAAACTACTCGAATCTTGAATGGAATGACTTAAAATAGTGGGCTCATTTCAAGCATAATCCAGAATTAGTTGACCCTGAAGTTTCTCCATTGCTTACTACAGACTGACAATGCTGAGAACCAGCTGTCAGAGCCCAGCAATGCAACCAAATAATTCTGCAATCTTTGGGTTGGGTTTTTTCTGCATTTCTTTGCGTTTTGGTGGGGTTTTTTTAATATTCACAGTTCACTTATAAGTAAAAGTCAGCTTACTGTGGTTAAATATTAAATACTATCATTAATTCTCAAGTGCTTTGCTTTCCCCCTGCAAGGAAAGTCTGGTTTTCATGAAGATTATTGCTATGTGCTCAAATTCGATGTGGGTTCTGCAGCAAGAGGAGCTCCTCTGTCAGGTGAATGGTAATAACGAGTATCTGCCTTCCAAGGTAAAGCCGGTCAGGGTATTACACTTCCCAAGCAGGTAACAGAAGGGAAAATCTATCTGCAAGACCAAACAGCCTTCAATATCAGTACAGTACCTCCAGAAGATGAAAGCGAGGGGATCTAAGCTTATTAGATACTTGTCAATAAGGGGGAAATGCATCTGATCCATTTGACAGCAGGGAAAAAAGATGACTTTAATATTGCTCGCCTCCCAGAAGCAATCCAGTTAGGCAGGGAACAGAAACATTGGTCTGAGCAGCAACGGCACACACGAAGTTGGCCTTCAACTAACTTTCAGTTTTCCTATATAGAGCAGATTTTTGTCACACTCCAGGCTCATACGTACGTGATACACACAAGCTCCTCTGTAACATGGAAAAACAGGGGGGTTGTGCGTACAGTTCCCTTAAGAAATCCCCACCAGTACAAAAATTTGTACATGAAAGGAGATTTCACAAGTGTTATTGTGGAGTCCTTTCACAGCTGTTTTTCACATCCATTGTATATGTCTCTAGCTGGATGTCGCCCACTCTTGTAGAAGCTGAAAACATACTTCTTCCACTATTTTAGTGAAGGATCCGTCCCTCCATAACTGCCCATCCAGCCCTTTACTAGTGTCCTCTTCGCAGTACCTTTCCTGTTCCCTTTCTCTAAGAGGTAAAAAAACAGTGACAAAACAACTTAAATCTCACTGATTCCAGAACAGTAATTTCTTTCTGAGCAAAATTCAGAGAGACATTTTGAACAGAAAATAAGACTTTAAAGCAGGGAGATTCTCCCGTTCTATTCTGCTCTCGTGAGACCCCATTTGCAGTACTGCATCCAGTTCTGGAGCCCCCCAACACAGGAAGGATATTGAACTGTTGGAACATGTCCAAATGAAGGCCATGAGGATGAGTGGAGAGCTGCAGCACCACTCCTACAGGGACAGGCAGAGACAGCTGGGGCTGTTCAGCCAGAATAGGAGACTCCGGGGAGATCTTAGAGCAACCTTCCAGTATCTGAAGGGGGCTACAGGAAAGCTGGGGAGGGGCTGTTTCCAAGGGCTTGGAGTGGGAGGACCAGGGGGAATGGTTTCAAGCTGGAAGAGGGGAGGTTTAGACTGCATGTCAGGAGGAAGTTCTTCACCAGGAAGGTGCTGAGACACTGGACCAGGTTGCCAGGGGATCTGTGGCTGTCCCCCCCCTGTTCAAGGCCAGATTGGCTGGAGCCTTGAGCAACCTGGTCCAGTGGGGAGGTGTCCCTGCTCATAGCAGGCGGGTTGGAATTAGATGATCTTTAAGGTTCCTTCCAACCTGAACCACTCTGAATCTATGAATTCTCAAGCAGGCATAGCACTCATTAAAAACGATATCAGAGTGTTTCATTTTTGACCTCCACAAGTACCTATCAGTGCAAGTGGGAATACACAGTGAGGTGTTGCTGAGTTACTGAGGTAAAGACAACTCAACAACCTGGGATAATAATCAAATCAAATAATCTAGAACAGGGGTATTTTATATTTCACTCCACGCGATTTATATTTTTAAAGTCATTTCAATCTTAATCAAAGTTAAAGATTCAGCTTTCATCTCTCAGTGTGAATTTTGCTATAAAGCAACGTGAGCCTTTCTGAACAAGTTGCATAGCGGCAGAATTCGGAGCTGCTGCTTCAAGAGGGAAAAATGATGAAAAATATTCCATTAAAACTTCATTACACTTCCTGGCTTTCATTTCAGTGAATTGTGTTTCTTTTTCTCTGTCAGAAATTTGGAATTGTACAGTGAACGCTCTCTTAATTATGATCTTGCTCAAACCCAATTGAATTTCTCTGTCTCCATTTCTTTCTTTTTCTCCTGCTGCTGCTAATTAAGATAAATACGTCAGAAGTGTTCTTGCTGAAGGGAAAGCCGTAGCAAGTGTCATTGGTCCCTGTGATATTTCCCATTTTGCCATGAGCTGTCACCAGTGATTTAGGACCGAGTGCCAAGGATTATATTAATCTTGATGAAATTAGCGAATGCTCTGTGATGTTGACATCCCTTGGTGCTAAATGACAGTCCCCTGGCTGGCCCATTACCGCTGAGAAAAAAAGTATTCTTTCTTCCTCAGAGGACAGCAAATGAGGGCATTAGGTGAAGATTTCCCTCCTCCCCAGAAAGGATGAAGGACAGATTCAAGTGTTACTTGCTATAAATGTTTAGCCTTTATCTCAGCATCACAGGTGAAAATCTATGACAGACTCTTGAAGGATATGAAAAACCTCATCTGCGGCCAAGGGAGGAAGGAGGAAAAGAATCCTATTCTACTTCAGCTTGATAAAGGACCGGTGTTATATAAGCGAATACTATGCAAGGAAGATTATCTTTACAGCCAAAGTACTAAAAGAAACAGAACTAGTTTTTTTTTTTCCCTTTAAAAGCACGTTGCATAACCCTACCTGCAGACATACGCACATTCCCACCTCTTGTACGTCCTCCTGGATGCAGGGTTTTCCTAATACTTGCCTACCTATCTTTCTACAGCAGCCACAGACAAAAATCACCTCCAAAATATTCTCAGTGAGTCTGGCAGCTAGCAATTGTGTTAGGCTGACCAGTGTTGTCCCACTGCTTCTTTTGTTCCCAGCCTGAATCGAGGGATTTGTAGTCTTGTGTTCAGGTAGTCTTTTCAGGTGTGGAGAGTAGATTCTTTTAATTCTCCATATGTAACCTCTCTCAGCCCAGGAGATGTAGCAAATAAACCAGAGCTTTGTGTGTTAGAGCTTTACTGTCTAGCTATTAAATTCTGTTTTCTTTGAAGCCAAGAGGTCAACTTGCATGATTTGTTGTCTGAGTAATCACCTACATTCATCAGTGTGCTGTTCCACATGCCTCCAGTGGGTATTTCTAGTCCTAACATGAGCTCGTAACCTCACACGTGACCAGAGTCTCTGTGCACAGGGCCAAAGACAGCAGTGCTTGCACAAGGTACTAGGGTAGATAATATTGCACACTGCCAGAAGTGACCCTTTTCATGTGGTCTGGATATGATCTGACAACTGAATTAAGCTCCAGTGAGCTCAGGTCCCACCAGATCCTTACTTTCGTTGAATAAATATGCCCATATTCTAAGGCTCAAGCTTTGTCCTTAGAAGAACCTCATAACTCCAGCAGGGCGTCAGCTGGTTGCCTGTGAGCATGGCCATTTGCAGGATCAGGGTCTGCAATTGCTGTGCTGATGCATCTTAATACCGATGTGACCTCAGTAAAATCTACAGTTTATGGATTTGCTGCCACTGCAATTTAGAAGTAGACAGTTCTCAGCAAGGTTGAATTAACATGTGTCAGCGCAGATTTACACAAGGATAGCTGATAACTTCCTGGCAAGAAAGGAGGGGAAAGTAATTTTTAAATGAAAGCCTGGAAGTTGTCAGGAAAATGCAGAACCAAGGGAGAGGTGCAGACACCTTTTCAAAAGGAAAACAAGTCTCATTTGTACATTGCTGATTTTCATCAATCCAGTATCAGGAGAGATTCTGTTAATCATCCAGCCAGTACAGCCCTTCACAAAAGACAAAAAAACCCCTATTCCTACAGCTACAGGTACCTCTATTTATCTGTCATCTGGATAAATTGTTTTCTGCTTCACATCTTTAGGAAACAATCTTGAATTGTTCTGCATTTTAATATCATAAGGGTGGGTTTTTTTAAATGCCTATGTGTAGCTGTAGCAATACATTATTTATCATAAAAATTCAAATCACTCTAGCACTTGCAACAATGCCGTATTTATTAGGAGCCTGAATAAATGGATTTTTAAGAAGTTTCTGTTGGAGCTTTAAACATATAAACACACAATAAATAATGTCTATGTAAAGGCTGCAGAACATGACCACAACACCTAAGTTAAAGCAGATTCATCATGTTTAGTAAAAGGCACCAGTCATGATGCTGTGCTCTCACTTATATTGTCAAGTAAGACTACATATGGCATATGAAGTTGTCTGACAAGTAAAAAGACCCATGACCTATCCTATAAAGTTTATGTACTCTATTGAATAGCTGTTCCTTAGTTTGATTTTCACTTAAAGAATAGTTAAGGTGAAATAAAATCTCTCTCACCCTATTTAAGGCTTTCTGCTGTGACTGATGAAGGATACTAGATTTAGTTCCTGAGTACATTAAAGCCAGTGATGATAATTCTTTCCAGCAATGCTGCTTTAACTCAAAAGAATTGATTTTTCAAAGCTTTGCATTAGCATAGAAGAGAAAGCTGTTCCAAAATCCCCAAGCATTCAGGGACATCCACACGCAGAAGCAAATGTGCACAGCAGTATTTAAACTTGAAGCAAACTTATGGGGGACTTAATACATATGCACAAGTACTGGAAAATATAATTATCCTATTGTCACACTTCTGCTTTTCAGTGGAAAACTGTGTGCATGCAGCTTCTATAAACCCTGGGCAAACGGATCACCTAAGATTTAGATTTTGGGAGCCTGGTGCTGTTGGAATACAATTTCTGCCTAGGAAAAACAGAACATTCTCCATAGAAAATAAATAATTCTCCAAAATACCTCAGCGAGAGAGAGGATGCAGGAGCTGGCTGTTGATATAGAATCTCTCCACCAAATCTCACCGAATGCTGCTCGACAGGATCTCCATCCGTTGAATAAGACCACTTTCCATCCACTACAATAGGATTCGGCAGATTGCTGCCAGAATGATGGTGACGTATTTCCACAGATATAACCTACGGCCACGACTTTTAAAGTTGACTATTAAGATACTCCGACTCTTTCCTAGAATCACATACATTCCCTAGAAACAGCTTCCTAAGATTTCTCAGCAGGAAATTTTAGGAATTGCAGCTTTGCTCCTTGGTGACTGGTGACTTTGGAAAAAGGATTGTTCTGTTCAAACTACTGATTGATGTTGCTGACCCACTGCCAGCCCAGACTCCAGTGGCCAGACTGTAAGAGGCAGGTATGGAACAAGTCTCTTTTTGCCAAGGTTAATGCCAACACATCAAGAGACTTTAGGAGAAAATGCTCACAACGGTTCAGCAAACGCTGGCAGCCGTGGTCAGTACCCTGAATCACCTGAGCTGGGAGAGCAGCTGGACTTGGTCAGGCACAAACTGAATGCACAGAGCAGTAAGAATAATTGTCTGTCGTTCTTTTAGAGAATTATAAAGAACATATCTAAGTATAAGAATTTCTCATTGTTCTTGCAGAGGAATTAGAGGTGGGTGGCAGATTCTTACCAGGAAATTGTTTCAGTTACCCAGAAAAAGCTTTGCCATAAATACTGTCATTTTAATGGCAAGGAAGATGGATTCTGAGGCAGAATGAGGACACAGAACAGGAAATATTTGCCAGTGTGTGACGTTTTCCTAATGTCTGCAAGTGAGATTTTGTCAACCATTTCTACAGATTATTTTAAAGGTGTTTAAAAAGTCCATCAACAAAGTGAGAGCTAAATGCTTTTAAAAATTATGCTGCTCTTCACTAGAATTACTGTTTAGTCCAGTTCTGAAAAAGCCATTCCATCAGTCTATTGGACTGAAACTCCAAGTGAATTTGAAGACATGATTGAGATAAAAGGGTCTCATGTTTCCTTCATCACATTAATATTTATACTAACGCTCTCGTTGTATCCATAGAAGTAATCAAAGTAGCTGAAAGCTATTAGAAAATTCAGTTTATAAGAGAAAGTTTGTCCTCTTCTATTATCTACTTTATTTGTACAAGACTACAGCTGTCATAGAGCAGCTCAGCTCAGACTGCCCCACCCAGGTTTTAGAGATAACAGTTAGCTCAGAGGCTCCATGTCCACATGCTGGCACAGAGGCACAAATGGGGCACCTCCTGTAGAATCAAGGACATGCATCGTCTTTACTCGCTGATTAGGCTGTGCTAAGCTGGGTAGTAGCTAATTCTTTAGCTTTCTCAACATCAGTCACTTCTAATTCTCATAACTCAAGCCAGCAGCAGCTTGGTGAGCCAGCTCGTTCTCCTATTAGTCTGCAGCATGTGCCGCTGCCTTGCAAGCAGCACACAATTCACCGAGCCAGATCAATACTATTGATTGCTTACTTAGGGGGTGCATCAACAGTCACTCCCAATGAAGCCAAATCTATCTCACTGCAGGAGTGCCAAGTCCAGCTCATTCACAACACAGCAAGTACAATTTTGATGCCTTGGGGCACTGAGTAGTAGATTTAAATTCTTCTGGCTAGCAGCAAAACCAAAACATGCTGTAACACAGGCATCCCCATTAAAACAACAAATGAGAGGATCCTAACGATGCTGAAACACTGAGGAGTGTTCACTATCAAGGACAACCTGCTTCTCTGATAGATTCAAACCAGAGAATTTACCTTGGCATGCCCAGCTGGATCCATTAAACGCAGTGGCATGCAAAATCCTTCACTTGGGTTTCAGATCTTCCAGCCACCAAGAACCTAGAAATATTTAAAATTTCTCAGCCAAAGTCCAAACTAACCTTTGCAAAGCTAAGTGGGTCTGAACATGGAGATCTGAACTGATCTCTTCTAAACATAAAGAGTTAAGGTAAAAGCATCATGGGCTAAAAGCATCTAGTTTGATACTGGAAGCACAATTCAATGGCAGCTTTTAGTGTCAGAGCTTTAATGCATCTGAGGTTCCAATTATCACAATTAGGAGCAGAGGAGATTTACTAAGATTTCTAAGTTTATTTTCATTCATAAAAAAGCAAATCTCTTGTTGATTAACTCTGTTCTATGTTTGATGCTGCGGTGATGAGGCACAGTTGAAAAGAGGGTAAGTAAATAGAATAAATGGAAGGAAAATTGGTTTCAGGCCCCTACAAAGAATCACTAAGTGACAATTACGATTGTCACAGCATATTTGTGGTTTCTGTGCCAGGTTTCCTTTTGCTGAGTGTTATCTTTCCCATTTACAAACATCATCTTTCAGAGTCGCCCAACTGATGTGGGACACAACAACAACAGGCAGCACAACTGAATAAAGCCTGGCAACAGTGTTTTAATACTGGCTTTGTTCTGCAAAGACTAGAAAACCCCATAAAAGAGTCCCATTTCACAAACCTGAAATGATCTGAGAAGTTCAAGAAATGTCACCTGAAAGGACAGACCTCAGATTCATGGGGCAGCAATTCAACATTTCTCCAAAGAGCAAAATGGAAAGAGTAAGAAAGGAAGCAAAGAAATGGAAAGAAGTACAATGACAACAAATGAGATGCTGGAGAAACATCTACCTACCATTTGTGCAACTTCATCCTCACCAGGTTGGGATGCCAGACAATGTCAGACTAGTAAAACCTTCTGCTCCAGGAGGACACTGGTGGGTGGCCCTGCTGTGGCAGGGGGATTGGACTAGATGATCTTTCGAGGTCTCTTCTGATCCCTACTGAGTCTATGATTCTATGAAATCATCAGTTGCAGTAACATGAATGAGTAATAGCAATGGCCCAAGCAAAGGGCTGCACTCTGAACGTCCTTCTGTGTCAAAAACACATTATATATCTGGGCACCCACTGCAACAAAGAGATTGAGGTACTGGAGCAGGTGCAGAGGCTGGTGAAGGAACTAGAATGAAAGTCTTATGAGGACAGGCTGAGGGAGCTGGAGGTGTTTAGCCTGGAGAAGAGAAGGCGTGGGGGGGACCTTACTCTCTATAACTCCCTGAAGGGAGCTTGTAGACAGGTGGGGGTCAGGTTCTTTTCCCAGGCAACTAGTGAGAGGACAAGAAGGCAGAGCCTGAAGCTACACCAGGGGAGGGTTAGGTTGGAAAGGTTGATCAGACACTAAAATGAACTGTCCAGGGAAGTAGTGGAGTCACCATCCCTGGAGGTTTTTAAAGCCAGACTGGATGTTCCACTTAGTGCCATGGTCTACGGTGCCGTGGTGATGTTAGGTCTTAGGCTGAGCTTGATAAGCTCAGAAGTGTTTTCCAGCCTCAATAATTCTGTGATTCTGTGATCTGCCTTCCTGGGTTGAAAGGAAGAAAACAGACATAATTAAAATTAAGACATTAATCCCATTAATGGCAGTAAAGAAACATCAGATAGCAAAGAAGAATAAACTCTGTGATCTGATAGTCAGACACTTTGAAAGCAGCAGTAAATAGATAACTAGGAACTTTGGGGTCAGGTGCAAATCCTACCAGACTACATAGTCCTAAACAGCCTGCAGCAACCTCCAGGATTTGTTCTTCAGAGAGATGAAGAAAGCCCCTAGGTGACTTTCCCTCCTCCTTACCTCCTTCCAAGACACTGGGGACAGGCAACACACAGAACTTGAGTTCAAAGCAAAGACACCAGGTGCATGAAAGGGCTCAGAAAAGGAGAGAGAGTGCCTTTCATTTAGGATTTAGTTCTGCTCGGATCTGGTGAGTATTGTGCAGCCTACTGTGCCTGGCTACCAAAGCAATTTGTTTATATTAATGAATAGGCAGAGACACTGCCATGTTATTCGCCCCATTACTGTTTGCCTAAGGTCAAGGATATTATCCATTACATACCCTTCAAAAATATCTGGAGCATTGGAGAACTATTGTAAACAGCATTACTGGAGTAAAATGCGAGCTACAAGTACCTGACAATTATTCTAGGACCTTACAACTGCTTGTGAAAGACAAGTTTTGTGTATCTAGGTGAAAGAGGTTCCTCAAAAACATAATCAGTAAGAGCATGGGGGGGAAAAATAAGGAGAAAGGCATTAATTCTACAGAGAAAATGTCAGAGCACAGAGAAAATGTAATGGTAACTCTGATAGAAAGGAAACACGCCATTCCTAAAGTACAAAGTGCAGAAGCTTCAGGGCCAGTGGTGGTAATGGCCCTGTAATTGTGGCATGCCCTGCGACAGCAGAATAACCTTATGCAATGGTTGTGCCTCATATCTGCAAGATAGCAACTCGTGCAGATCTTCAGAATTTTAATTACTTACATTTACTGCTTATCAATTGCATCAGTGAAGCGCTGTAGAGCAGCCCGGATTGACTCGTAAAGTCATCTCTATGCAAGTCATTCTCAAAAACAATGAAAGTTGCTTCTGCTCTGGCTCCGAGAACAGCTTTATCTCACTTTCCTTCTTAATGATTCCTCCTTTTGTAATAATTTACACAATTCAACAAAGCCTATGATGCTTTTATTTATCCCCTGTGATGCAGTGCACGATCATTATTATGAGCTCAATCATGACTGCATAAATATAACGCTTCAATCAGGTTGCTGTTGTGAATAATTTTTACTTCCATGATTAACATTTTTCTCCCACTAAAAATATTTGCTTTTTAAGGTCTTTGTGATTTATTTTTTTTATTTTTATTTTTTTTTGCTAATGAACTGATTAGCAGGTATGGAAAAATATTTTCTATTTAAGTAGAGTTAATGAAGTGTATTCTTTAATTATTAAGAAAAAAAAATAATCAGAAAACACCACTGAGCATGAAGATGCCATGAAGTTTCCTTTCGCTTTAAAACAAGTGCTCAAAATCAAGCTCTTCCATTCTAGTTAAATAGGCAGGTTATTCCACCAAAGTGCAAAGTAAACTATTGAGCTACCTTTATTAATAAGACTAGACTTACTCATAGAATCATTAGGCATCAGTAGGGATCGCAAAAAATCATCTAGTCCAATTCCCCTGCCACAGCAGAATCACCTAGACCAACTCGCACAAGAACATATCCAGGCAGGTCGAGAACATCTCCAGAGAAGGAGACTCCACAACCTCCCTGGGCAGCCTGTTCCAGTGCTTCATTACCCTCACTGGGAAGAAGTTCCTGCTGATACTGATATGGAATCTCCTCTGTTCCAGCTTGCACCCACTGCCCCTTGTCCTATCATCAGATGACCTTGAGAAGAGCCTGGCTCCATCCTCCTGACACCCACCCCTCACGTCTTTATAGACATGAATGAGGTCACCCCTCAGCCTCCTCTTCTCAAAGCTAAAGAGACACAGCACCCTCAGCCTTTCCTCATAAGGGAGGTGCTCTACTTCCTTCATCATCTTTGTTGCTCCATTCTGTCCTTGAATTAAAGGGCCCAGAACTGAACCCAATACTCCAGATGTGATCTCACTAGTGCAGAGTACAGGGGGAGAACCTCTCTTGATTTGCTAAACACCCCCCNCTGAAATGAATTTTGATTTGATGAAATTGCTATTTGTGAGCAAAACCAGTTATTAAACTTCTCAGCCTGCTCTTATCTAACAAAGATATTTCCAAATATGTTCTCTGCTGTTAAGTTCATTACTTTAATTTTATAAGATGACAGACAACAAAACTTAACACAGATAATTATTTAAATTAGCAAGCCTTTAAAATTTAAACTGACATGCCATGTTGGAGTTGGAAGAGTATTTTCAGCATTTTCTTTTGAATACCCTCCTCTTTGCCGTTCCTTTTAATGTAACTACCAAGCAATTAACACATCACTCAGATATTCAGAAATTTTCATTCATTCTAACAGATTTCCGCTGAAAAGTTCACTTCATTTACTTTACAGATTACCATTTAAAAAGCCATTAAATTTACCATTAACAAGACCAGTGGAGACCACGTCTTATATCGAGAATGCCATTAAAGATTAACTAAATGCCACTAATTACTCTATTTTAGCAACAGTAACTCCTATTTGCAACTAATGTGAAGGCCTTTATAAAAATTACTTAATTCTACTGCTTTAAGAGTGATTGCAACACATCCATCAAGGACTAACACACAGCCAGTGCATCCAGTATCACGTCTGGGCACTAAGACAACGACCTGTTTTGGTGGACTTCCCAGTCCCACACATTTTGCCAACATCCAGTTCTTCCTTGACTCCACGCTCTTGAATGAGTAAAAGAAGCACAAAATAATCTCCCACACTCTCTCTTTACACCAGAAATAGGGGTAAAGTGACCTAAACATGCGATTATTAATTCATTTGTACTTTGGGCACACACAGATCAGGAAAATCAAGTCAACACTACAGATAGATATTCTCATACCAGTGTTGGTCTAATAGATAAACCAAGAGATAGTTTGCAACACACAGTGATTTGGTCCTCTCACCCTAACCCATTTAAATCCATAGAATCACAGAATCACTACAGTTGGAACAGACCTCCAGGATCAAGTATAGCCATCACAGTGATACAAACACATCCTCACTGCAGCATGAGTGTCAGAGAGGCATGTTCACCATATCAAGGCTCCCTGAAAAGGAGACCTGGGGGGTTGGAGGTTAGAGGTGAGCACGACCCCGAGGATGACTGCTGCTTTCTAAGAAATGATTCCCAGTGAGCAGGTGTGCTGCGCAGCCAATTGCACGGAGCGTTTACAGGGAGGATCTAACTGTGAACACATTGCGTAACGTCTCTGAGGAAAACATCTTCTTCCTCTCCAAACAGAAACAAACAAATGCCCCTTGCTTTTAGAGGAGCTGAGAATCATCCAAAAAAAGCCCAATACATAAATGTATAGAACTTCTGAGAATCAAAATAGTTTTTAGCCTTTAGCAACAAGGCTGTTTGAGAGAGCTGGCATCAGGCTTCATTTTTTATTTTTCCCTGCTCTTCAATTGTTTAAGAAGAGCAAGAAAGAACAAGTAAAGGTACCTGGAGAAAAAGAGAACTGTTCATTTCTGGTCACAGTTAAACCACAACAGCAGTCACAAGTATTTACTCCAGCTGTATTAGAACAGAAGATCATGAGAAAAGTCCCCATAGAAATACCGACTGAAAAAGAAAATTAAGAAAAATTAAAGGTTAAGATTTTAAAATCTTGGAGATGGTGGGGCTAAATCAACCCCACTGTTTAAAACCTCAATTCTTTTCCCTTGCAAAGTTCTTTGCAGAAAGCCAAGCATATTGTTACAACCCCAGCTTATGGTACAGCGTGGTTTTTACCTTTGAGACACTGATTGTTGTTGCTTTAGGAAAAGAACAAAGGGTCTAATTTTCTGAAGACGTGAACACACAGAAATTCTGCTGAAGTCAAGTATAGCTGTGGGCACTCCAGATCTCTTGAAAGAAAATATCTCACGCTCAACTATCACTCACAGTGTTTTGCCTGTTTAGGCACAAACAGAAAGAAAAAAAGAAGAGCTATTCCCATAGGATGGACTAGTTTTCTTTTTGATATAAAAGGGAATGCTCAGGTTTTTAATTATTTTATGTGAAGAACACACACTTTGCCGGGTTCCAAAGGAAAGTCAGAATTCCTTTGAGCACAGTTACCTGAAAGAAAAAATAATTACAAAAACATACCCTCACGGTCACTCTTACTGTTCGGTCAGAAATAGGACATCATAAGACTGTTCAGATCCTGTCTTGCCATCAAAGCTTAGCCATTAACATCGGCTACAGTCGTGCTGTGTAAGGCTTAGAGAACCTCAGAGCTTGTACCTTGGCCCATACATGGCACTGCACTATGAATGCTCTGATCTGCCCTCCGTAGCCCTGCTCGAGGGCAGCTGTTGCAGCCAGCACCTGCAATTCTCATCTTTCCTGTCAGCAAAGCACAGATGCAGACAGATACCACCAACTGCCTCAGCAGATCAGATAGCAGATCTTCAGTACAATCATGGTACAGGTTGGGAGAGACCTCCAAAGATCATCTAGTCCAACTGCCCTGCAGTGAGCAGGGACACCCTCAACGAGATCAGGTTGCCCAGAGCCTCGTCCAGCCTCCTGTTCAATATTTCCAGGGATGAAGCCTCAGCTACCTCCCTGGGCAACTTGTTGCTCTGTTCCAGCTGCCTACTGCCAAGGAACTTATTCCCAACATCCCATTTAAACCGACACTTTCCCTGCCCCAGTCTCCCTTAACGTTTTCCCTCTGTCCTAGGACCTGCTGTTGCATGGGACCATTTTGTCTCTATCCTACCCAGTTTCATGCCAAAGGCAATGTGCCACAGCCCAGGGTTCAGGATCAGCAGTGATGGCATCCCGTAACAAACCTGTATGAAGTTCCAGTGCTTTATGGAGGCTGCTCTTGACCTTCTCAGAGTGGAGGAGCAATTGCAATTATTGCACTTAACGTCTGTTTTCAGTGTTATTAACGCTGGGATGATTTTTACCTTGAGCCACACGTTGCCAGAAACAGCCCCTAGGCAGGGCACAGCAATTGTCAGGTGTCCCTGCAGCATCACGCATTGTTTCCATAATTCCATTAGGAATTGCAGGAGTGTCACTTATTAATTGGAAGAGGAGAAATATGAGGAGAGCGCATTTTCATGCTTGTTAATCTTCAGTAAGTAACGCACGTTTCTGAGAGGTTGAAAAAAAGAGAAGATTTGGATTGTAGATAAAAATAGCCAGACAGAGTCACTAAAGCAAGACAAGGTTGAATTGGATCAGTGACTATATCTCAAAAATTCACCCAACACAATACAAAGATTTATCTGACCATTAAGAAAAAAACCTTACACTAGAAGATTTTGTAAGATGACTAGAGATGAATTGGTAAATGTTATTTGCATTCACATCCGGATACCTGGAAGTAAGAAGAGTACAGACTTTATTTTTCTAGAGGAGTATAACATGGTCTGCTGGGGGCAGGAGAAATGGGAACCTCCAGGCACCACCCTGAACAGGGCTGCTCAAGGTAGGACAAGAGAGGGTCACCATGAACTGAGCAAGATATAAAGGAAGAGACCAGGCTACTCAGAGGGGCAAAAGGGTCTTTCCTTTCCTTGCCCACCTCTCACTTGCCACCTCAGAGGAGCAAATTCTTTACCCTCAATTTAATGCCCAGTGGGATATTGAGTCAATTCTTCAAATCGATTCTGACATCATTCCAGGTTGACAGCAGTGAACACTGAAGTCTGTTTAAAGATCTGTTTATTTTTGTCAGTTAGCATAGAAGATCATAAAACCTAAAAATCAAGACTGCAGGTAGTGTTCTGCTCCAAACTTGACCTGTGGAGGATGTCTGGGGAATGTTGCCGATGCCCTCTGAGCACCACACCGCACTGCACTGATCCCTCACCATTAAAAGGAAATGGGGAGACGAGGCAAAACCTGTTTCCCTCGCTGATGTGCCAAGGAGACCTTACAGAGTAGACAATCCTACTGTGAAATTACCATCATTATCCTGAAATAAGTTTATAAAATGCTATAAATAAACAGTGTTTCAAATGAGAACAGGTAATAACAGAGCACTTTTACAGCTGCTTGTTGCCAGCACATAGTGTTCTGCATGAAAGTCAGATGTCAGGTGATATTAAAAACAAGATCCAAGAGATCTGTATAGGGAAACATAGCTCTGAGCCTTTGTTTTAAGACCCTTGTTAAAATACCATCAAAGTTTTGGGAAAGGTTTTCTTCCCCCCATCACCATCTGTCCATCTGCCTACCTCCCAGAGAGTTAAAACGGAAAAACATAAACAAGACTTTCGTACATGGGAATCATCGCATCGCAGGAGATTGCATTTTATATCTATTTACTAGGCTGCAGTGTAGTCTTCCAGGGACAGGTACCTTTCTCACAGTGTGACTACCACATCATCACGATGTCCCTATTCACCACTGTCATAACTGCACATCCTTTGCTTTTAGGACCTCAGAGTTTAAGTCAATCCAAAATGTAAAAGGAAGGATAAAGCAGTGAAAAAAAAGTTTGAAAACTACTGTGTAATTATCTTCAAAATTGTCCAGAGTTCTCAAAGCCATTCTGTTCACAACCAGGAGCCCAGGTGTGTTATTCTGGCCAATGTTTTATTTCAGCATCTTTAATTTTCAGTAGGTTTTACTAAGATTTTGATTTGATACTTCCAGACACCTACAGCTTCCTATTGCTAGCAAGCTCACTGTTCGGACTGGCACTGGGGTGCCCACTTCTAAGCACAGAAAATTCCAACCACCTCTATTTGGACTGAGATGCCATATAAGTTCTTCAATTCAGGGAGAACCATCGAGCTAAATCAAGCTACATAGAGCTACAAGCAGAAATTGCAGAGGGTTATAGCACATTTGTTAGATATTTTCAGGAGGCTGTGGGCCAGTGAATATTAGCAATTAATATGGAGCTGGGTGTGAAATGCAAGTGGGAAATCAAAATATTGTTCAAATCAGAGAAGTGCAACTCAATACTTGTTTTATTTCATAGCAGTCCTGGTGGATTGCTACAAGTTCATCGTATTTCTACTTTCCCTCTTTACCCAATGCAAAGCTCAATATTGAGTCAGTTCTAATTCCTTTGTTTATCCCCAGAATCCCTGACTCTCACTGTTAGAAACTTGTGGATCTTTTGTTTTCCTTTTCTTTTCTCTTTTTGTCATTAGTACAGGTGAGGACTTTCTGTCAACAGAATTGGAAGGTGTCATCCTCTGCTGATTGCTTGGCTTCCATAGCCATTACAGCATCGCCTCGTAATCTTTCACGTGGCTGTTGTGTGAAACAGGATGCCGCATACAGAAAGATGAGGCTTCTCTGCAAGGCGTAAGGAAACTGAACAAGAATGGTTCTTGTGACCAAGTGCTTTCAAAGAAAACCCTGAATTTCATAGCTAAAACTTAGTTGACAGAGTATGTAGTAATGGGAATGGTCACCTCAGTATATCTTCTTCCATTAATCCATTTGCAATATCAACTGCAGGTATCGCTTCTCTAGAGTGCCACTTCTCCTTCCTGCATGGTAACAAACTCGATAAACCCAAGTTTAATAACTGAACTCAGAAATGTGCTAAAGTAACAAGAAAGGTCAGGTCCTAATTGGGCAGGTGTTTGAATAGTGACAGAGCATGCGGTAACTTACAGTGCCTGTCGGGACATCAGTGTACACAGCACAAGCCTGAGGGCTATGGAGAGCTTCCCTTGTGTTATCCCCAGAAATCCTTCCATCCTATCGCCCTCCAGTTATTAGTTCATGCTATGTCTGTACAAACACCAATTTCAAGAGCAATTTACTGGAACTTTGAAAAAAACGGACGCCAGGGTTTAAATCTGATAAAGTGAGCCCTGCGTTCAGCAAAACTCTGGCTCGGGGGCATGTCTGATTTTCAATGATTAGTAACTATTGCAGTGATTTCTATAGTTCAGCATTTGCCAAGAGATGAGGGAGCAAACACTCCTCACTGCACACAGTGAAAGCGATGTCTTGTAACTGCCAGCATCCCTCTCCCTTATGCCTTGAATTACACCCCACTCAAAAGGGACAAATGCTTTCAGCAACAGTGCAGATAGCAGCTAATGCAGAGCATTAGCAGAGGTGTAATTTCACCTTGCCACGCTATGTGAAGACCTGCAGAACCTCATTTCCAAAGGCACCGAGATGGTAATCAACTCACATCTACTCACACTGCCTATTGTGCCTTATTGAGATGGAGGATAATTTAGCACACTCCAGATCACTGGGCCAAGGTCTGTTATTTAGTACTAGTTCTCAGAAATACAGTTGCATTGAACTTTTCTGTTGGATCTGAAAAGTCCAAGTGCGGTCCTGCTGGCAAGGACCCTGCAGGATTTCCATGGATTTTTAATGCCCTCTCAGCTGATTTAATTTTCTGCCTGGTTTGCTTAGGGGCTCTGATGCCATTTCTGTGCAGCATGCTTCAGAAAATACTGTCTGAGGCTATAAAAGTGCATTGTGTTGAGGAGATACTGTCTCTAGCTTCCCATGCTGCTGGTTGTTGGTACCATGAACTCTCTCTGCAAGCCCACCTGCTAGGTATGGCAGAGGAGCCAAGGAGTCATAGGGATTAATTGGATAAGCCATATGAAGTTAAGGCTTGCCCAGACAACTGCCACCTCCTGCCTTCAGGCACATTTCCTCCCTCCTGCCCTGATTTTGCCTGAAACCCTAAGAACCTTGAGTGAAAATTGAGACTGTGTACTTCCAAGAGGTTTGTTTTCTCGGGTTTTCTAATCTCATTGAACGACCCAAGTTAATATCCAGGTCTGGTGCAGGGTGATTCCCACACACAGACAGGATTATTTAATTTTCAGAGCTTTTGATACTGAAGATTGGGCAGTGCTTTCTCTTCAGGCTCAAATTTCAAGCTATGTATGTACTGGCAGCTTCAGAAAAGAAACCCTAAAACCACATTGCACCGTGTCTGTTTGCCTGCTGACCTAAACGTTTACCATTCAAAAACCCACCACACTACCACTTTCACATGCCAATCGTGTTAAAATGACACAGGGGCTCCTGCAGGTAAACGTCAGCTTTTCTGTTAACCCAGAGAAGCACTCGTGTGGAATTAGCCAGAGTTCTGGTCATAGAGCCAGATGGTAGCCCTGCCTCTCCAGCATCAATGGTCACAGCAGATGCTCCTTGGACTCCATGGATTTAATGAGTTACCTTTAACCTCCAAGCCAGATCATGGCTCCAAGCCCAGTTAGCCTCAAGGAAGCAGCAAGTGCCACGATCTGCCCAGCTAGGTAGAAAAGCCTTCAGGATTCAGAAATAGCACACCAAGCTGTTTGACATGTCCCGACTTTGCACTTCAAATATTATCAATATTTGCCAGCAAACATCATTTAATTAACAATCTCTTACTTTAAAAGCAGATACATTCTTTTAATGAAACAAGAGTCCCGCTGCTTTGAAGAATTCCAAACAAGATGAAGCTGGCACCTAATGATAATTCTAAGCTGCCTCATTGCACCTCCTTGGCAATGCTGTTCAAAAGCCCTGTTTCATTCCCCTCTCTGATCAACGGATGGTACGCTGCTTTCAAGCTATAATACCCAGTTTGCTTTGTGATGATGCAATAAAGAAGCCGATGTAAATAAGGAAGAGGCGATGTCTTTAGAAACCACATTTTAGAGAAGGCGGAACTTTAAGATCACTTTCTAGTGAGCTGAAAAGTTTTTAAGCTTCATAGCACCCTGTCATAACGCAACCTCAGTTATGTAAAGTCTGAGAGATCAAGGTCCCAAAGTTTAAAAATCATTATGCAACTGGATTTGTAAAAGCGCTGGTGAGAGATTAGGCAGCAAAGTCACCATGGTTTTTACTCTCATTTACTGTGTCGTGAGGACACACAAGATTCTTTCTTAGTCTGTCCATCAGCAGTTATTTCCTGGATGGCAAAAGCCTTGAAACAGCTCTGAGGTACTGGAACTTCTCAAAGACCCACACACACAAACAAAACCTCAAACAATAGCTACCAGCACCCAAGTAAAACAAGTCTCACGGTAAGAAATCCAGCTCAGGAAATGCTGGTAAGCAGGGACACGCTCTCTGCTCTTTAACACTCAGCTTTCAATACAGATGAAAATTCATTAGTGTTTAATCTTTTAGGAAACTAAATTATCGCAGGTTTCTATCATAATCGATGTGGCAGATGGCTTCTTTCTCCTAGATAGATGACAGCATTAGAAACATTTTAAGAGAGTTATATATTCACACACAAAGCTCTAGCAGGCTTTATCTGAACAAGTGTACATTTCCTTTACAAGCTGCTAACAACTTCTCATAAATGAAATTAATTATTAGCAACTGAGTTCTAAAGGTAAATTAAAGTAACTATGATTCCTCTTTGATCTGCACTAAAACTTCTGTCTTGGTATAGATTTCTCTCAGGTTCACAAATAGAGTTTATGTTTAAAAATACAATTGGTAATGAATTCACTGAAGTGGCTTAAAGTCTCATCACCACCCACAAAGTTCTGCCTGTATCTTAAACAGTTACAGCTATTCCAAGAGAGTCATGGCAGGTGTTCTGCTACTCCCCCTTGGAATAAACAAGCTTGGAATCAAGGGAAGTTAAAACTTAGTAGAAGGTCTCAGAGTCCAGCTCTACAATCAGAGCAAATACAACCAGTTAAATTCTGAATCACTGTTCCTCAAGGCTATCTGAAGATACTCGATGTGAATAAAGCTGAGGCAGTTTTAAACTGCAGGTGTTAAATCTGACGCCTAACACTAGAAGACCCAATATTGAGCTCAGAGGTAAATCCCCATTCACAAAAACACCTCTTTCAATCCACATGGGGCAGTGGCTATAGCTGCGAGTCCTTTTCACTCCCCTGGGGTTGCAGGAACACACAACGCAAAACACCCTCCTCTGAGGGAGTCTCAGGTACAGCTCTGCCACACAAAGCATTAGGATGACAAGAACAGGGAAGGAAGAGGGGGGAAATGTCAACCATTACCCAGCATCCTGTCATTTCAGAAAGGAATTTGAAATAAACTGGGTTTCACCTTCTCAAGTAACAGATTCTCAGCATTATATTAGTACAAGGATTTGCATTGGCACAATTATCTGTGAGGAGAGGTTAATCTTCAGCTTTTATTAGAAAATTTGCTAATTCGCTGTACTTTCTTCTCCCGGGTATTTGCTTTATAGTTCAATAATGTCAGGGCACAGGTCAGTCACCAGTGCTCTGCAGAACATTTGCCATGAGACTCCTAATTAAATTAAACAATTTACGTAATCTCACTTTCCAGTTCTCAACGTGAGCACAAAGGCAAAGCAAAGAGAAAGACATTACCTCCAAAACAAACACCTCATAATTAAAGTTTAATTTTCATAAACATGAAGAAAGTTAACAGCATTCACTGTCTCAAATTAAGAAGTCAGCCTATTCCCTTTGTGCACATATGCACATCAACCATTAAATTTTAATGTTAATGCAGAGTGCTAGCAGTTCTCATACGCAAGATCACCTGCTCCAGCATGATCCCTTCTACCACCCTTCAGTAAAGTTTGCATACTTTTTAGAGTTAAGGAAAGCAGCAAAGAAAAATAAGTTAACACAGCTCAGTTAGGTTGAGCAGAGAGAAAACTCACCATTCTTTTCAAGCATTAATTCAAATCACAAGTCAGTCAGCGCCAGCAATGCTGATTTGCAGTTCTGGCTTTCTGCAAACAGTGCCGTAAGTCGGGAGATAAAGTTATTAGAGAAAAGCTACCGAATGACAGTAACAGGAAAGTGTCTCTCCAAACCACAAGACTGCGATGTTAAATTCAGCGGGGTCTCTCAGACTTGGACTACAAGCCCTGTCTGCGTAAACATGTGCTGCCAGAGCAGGATATTCTTGCAGTCAAAACACAACCTCACAGGACTGTACAACTCCTTCACGCAGGTAGAAGTCTGGAGTTTCACCTGCTTAATCAACCAGGTCATGACAGGATGAAACCAGAGTAAATCTACCAAACGCATTTTTCTAGAAGGGCAGTTCTACTAATGCGCTCACCCGCTGCAGCTCTCCAGATCAATACAAGCAGCCAGACAGAAAGCTTTTTGCTGCAGATAGAGCCTTGCCTTCCGGGTCAGAACCACCGTCCCAGCACAGAAGCAAAATTCCAATCAGGAGAGGAGAGGCAGAGCTCTGCAGAAACATTGATGGCTGCACCCAAAGAGTGGCTGTCAGTGGGTCCCTGTCCAAGTGGAGGGCAGTGACAAGTGGAGTCCCTCAGGGATCAGTCCTGGGACCAGTCTTGTTCAACATCTTTGTTGGTGACATAGACAGAGGCATTGAGTGCACCCTCAGCAAGTTTGCTGATGACACTAAGCTGTGTGGCGCAGCTGACACACCAGAGGGTAGGGATGCAATCCAGAGGGACCTGGACAAGCTGGAGAGGTGGGCACAAGCAACCTCATGGGGTTTAACAAGACCAAGTGTAAGGTCCTGCATCTGGGGCTAGGCAATACTAAGCACAGGTACAGGCTGGGCAGTGACTGGCTGGAGAGTAGCCCTGGGGAGAGGGACTTGGGGGTGCTTGTGGATGAAAAGCTCAACATGAGCCAGCAGTGGGCACTTGTAGCCCAGAAGGCAAACAGGATCCTGGGTTGCATCAGGACAAGTGTGGCCAGCAGATAGAGGGAGGAGATTCTCCCCCTCTGCTCTACACCGGTGAGACCCCACCTGGAGTACTGCATCCAGTTCTGGAGCCCTTATTACAAGAGGGAAGTGGATGTGCTGGAGCAAGTCCGGAGGAGGGNGGAGATTTAGACGGGATATGAAGAGGAAGTTCTTCACCATGAGAGTGGTGAGAGCCTGGAATGGGCTGCCCAGGGAGGTGGTTGGGGCCCTGTCCCTGGAGGTGTTTAAGGCGGAGCTGGATGAGGCTCTGGCCAGCCTGCTCTAGGGTGGGGTGTCCCTGCCCATGGCAGGAGGGATGGAACTGGATGATCCTGTGGTCCTTTCCAACCCTGACCAATTCTGTAACTACTTCTCAGCGAGGGTGATGGGGCACTGGAGGGGGCTGCCCAGGGGGGGTTGAGGAGTCTCCTTTTCTGAAGATGTTTTAAACCCACCTGGACCTGGTCAGGGTGATCCTGTGGCAGGGGGACTGGACTGGATTATCTTTCAAGGTTGCTTCTGACCCCTGATGATTCTATGATCTTTCTTGTTGAATATGAACAAATTATATAAACGTCAACAACCAGTTTGCTCCAGTAAGAAAAGGCAGGTTCAGTTAAGCCTTATCTTTTCTTGCCTTCAGTTTCTAAATCTGTAAACATGGACCAACAGCAACCCCAGACCATTCACAGGTCAGCACTGCAATGGGGGTTCCTCAAAGCTTTTAAATCCTCAGGGGGTTCCTGCACTGATAGGGAATTGGAGCAATGAAAAATGTCAACAGTTTTTATTTTGAATGGAATTAGGAGACAAACTGAGAACTGCCTTCATTCTGTATGTGGCATGAGCCTCGGGATTAGGAATCACTGCTGACTACATGAACTTCAGGGTGCTGTGAGACTTCGGAAAAGTTAGTCCACAATGAGATATTTTGTAGTGTCTTGGTTATTTTTTTCATTACAGAGGATTAGGAAAATGGCTCCTTTTTGCTAAAGAAAAAGCAGTTTCCAGCTAAAAGAGAAGTCATCCACTAGGAAACACTGGACCAGAGGTCAGAATTCTTCTGGCATCAAACAGTTTGAGATTTTTAGACAAGACCAATAAACCAAGATATTGCACAAAACCTGACATAAAATCTACTTATCTTAATGAGTCTGGGCTTTGGGTTTTCTTTCCAGTTCAATCCATTCACACTATTTACCAAAATACAAGCCCGTGTTCCACCCTTTGGGGATGCACAGTTATATATTAGGAAATTATGCTGTAATGTTCTCAACTGTACACCCCTGGTGCAGCAGTCAGCCTGTCACTGCACTTTATCTTTAGCGTAACTACAGCCCCAACAGAATTCTACACGAGTCCTTGTTAAAAAATAGCAGTAATAATTTTTTTCCCCCAAAACGCAGGTAGGAATTCAGAGTCAGCTGTTTTAAAATTTATGAAAAGCAGTAGTAATTTAACACGTGAGATGAGAACAATTTTCTTCTCATTTCACCTAATGCTAATGTTCAGGTTTTAGTTATTAAAATTAATTTGCTTCAATTATATTAAAATCAGTGGAATTGTGTGCCACTGTGTTGATGGATAATAGCAATAAGCACTAAGTACAACGTCTGAAGCCCAGACTCACTGTAAGCAGGAAGTATAAACGCAGCCACAAAGGCAGGAATAGGAAAAGGAAAGCTTATTCCTTTCATAAACGAAGGCAGAAAGCTACACACAAAAAATTATATCCCAAAAAGTAAACTTCTGTCTGCATTTCAGGTGAATCATGTCCTTTGACACTGCTCTTGTGTTCACAGACTTACCAAAGCCTGGCCAGATCTCATACTTATCTCCTACAAAGTTGTCTCACATTCACCTTAGGGCAGAGAAGTCAAGGCCCACCATGCACCTCCTTTACTTAAGGGAAGGGCAAAGAATCTGTTTCCACCACCCCAGTGCCACTGCACAAAAAGAAGAGACTTAATTTTCTAGCAAAATGTATGTGTAGGTCTGCGGAGCAGAACTCAGGGAAAAAAAACATCTTCATCATCTTGCTAATCTTTAAAGGAGCTCTGATTGATCTTATTTACAAAAAGGCTCACGTGGATCTAGTTTTATTTAGGATGGGAAAGCATGTAATGGGAGACCATAAAGCTGATGGAGGTAAAACTCTCCAATAGTGTGATCAATTAGAAACTACCTTGCATTTATCACAAGTGACTGCTTTCCTTTGAGCTGATTCTAAGCCCTTTATCTTCCAGATTTCCCTTCTCCCTTTCTTTTTTAATATGTTTATTGAATGGCTAGAAAACCTTCAATATAACACAGAAAAGAAATGAGCTGGCAAAGTATTCAGGCAAATCCAACTGAAAACTGAAATCCCTCCCTGCGATGCAACGATCCCTTTCAGTTCTGACGTAGAACAGAACTGAGTAGACAGGAAACCCTGACACAGTCCTAATTAGCCCTGAGAAGACACTTTATTCAGTGAGAGCTATGATAAAACATCAGGCACAGACTGTCTGAGGATGACACTATGAGCCAAGCAGTCACATCAGCTGTATCATTCCACCTTGCTATGTTTGGAGTAGCAGCACCCATAGAGATCCACACCACTGTGAGGAAGGAACAGACCCCTACAGATTTCACCGGGGGATTAAATTATTTAAAAATCTTAGTAAAGCACTTGAAATTGAACAGGTAACTCATATCTCAGCCCTATACTCTCAAGGTGCTACACCAACAGGCAGAGCTACGGTCTCACAGTCCTGCCATCCATCCAAATGGAGCAGCTATTTCTCATCCTTCCAATGCCCCAGCAGAAGTTGCAGCACTTCACTGAGCACAGCACAGCTCCTTGTCACTGACTCTGAATAACGTGAAGAATAAAACCCAAGACAGGGGGATTCAGAAGCAGGAATGGTTACTATCTGCAGCTCAAGAGAAACTCAAGTTGTAGAGACACCAAACCAAACTGTGACAGTTCAGTTTACTCAATTACTTACACAGCCTTAAAAGAATGCGGAGTAGTTGGTGTACCCAGGGTATGACAGCAGTCAGAAAGTTGTCACTGAAGGACAGTAAAAGAGGAATAAACCGATGGATTGCCTGAATGACTGACATCTTGCTCTGGTATGTTTTCATACCTTGCAAGCCAGGGCAGCCTTTAGACAAGGTAGTAGTCCAGAAATTAAGTTTCAGAGCTTGGCATTCATTAACTGAATTATGGTATTTTAGTTTAAAACAGTGTTTAAATATGCAGGCTGTTCCTAAGCAACATTAATCCCTTAGTCCCTAAAGCTGAGAAGAGATCTGCTACAATGTAAGCGTCCCCTTTGAAATGATCATTTATTGCACAAGGGTTTTCAGGCATGATAAATTATTCCAGTCCTTAAACTCACATTTACCTCTATTTTTTTGTTGCCCTTTACTTCTTCATGGTAGCCTCAGATGAGCTCTCCTTAGGGCTCCAGTATTATACTGTAAACTAACGTAGCCCTTCGCTAGCATTTCCATTTACTTGGAGTGTGAGTTATGGACCCTTTCAACGATATTGAATGGCCAAATGATACAGGGTCAAACAGAGTTTGCAGGAAGCTAATGCATATCATATGCTAGACTGCATATGAAACTTAACTGCCAGCATTCTTCCACCATACCACTTTATTATTTTTTCCCCTTAATTTTTATCTTCTACCTTTGGAGAGGACAAGACAGTCAATAATACTGTGGGGGATTCATCACACAATAGCAGGCCTTTTTCGAGCAAGGAGCTTGCTAATGAAAGTATTGCAGAATGATCTGTACATTTTAATGGACCTTGAACAAAGGTTTGAGCTTCCTTTTTTTTTCCCCCCTTAAAAACACCACATGAATTTTTATTAGTATATTACACCAGACTTGTTTTGAATAGTTGGGGGTCACCTTCTTTGTTGGAGCCAGCGTGATGGCAGAGAGGGCAAAGTGGAGTGGAATGAATAAATAAGGAAATATTACAGTCTATCTTTCAAGGACAGGAACTACAACTAAAGTTTTGGGCTTGTTTGCTTTGGTCAGATCATCCCATTCTCACCTCCCACCCCAAGATCCTTTAGCTTTTTTCTTTCATATTTTTAAGAGCTTTTTAACTCTTCATGGACTGTTATGTGTGGAAACATCTGCCATGGTTTGTGAATGGTGATTCTTTTTTCTTTTTAATATAAGATTACAGTTTGTTGTCAACCATTAGCATCCTTCAGAATTCGCAGTATCACAGTATCTCAGTAATGATGAGGCTGGAAAAGACCTTAAAGATCATCCAGTCCAACCTAAAACCAACCAAGTAAACCTAAACATCTGACATCTAGGTCATGCCACTCAGCACTTCATCCAGTCTAACCTTGAACACCTCCAGAGTAGGTGACCCAACCACCTCCATGGGCAGCCCGTTCCAAAATCATATCACTCTTTCAGTGAAAAATCTTTTCTTAATGTCAAGTCTAAACCTCCCCTGATGGAGCTTAAGACTGTGACCCCTTGTCCTGTCTCCAGTGTCCAGGGAGAAAAGACTGACCCCCGCCTGACCATAGCCACCTCTTAGGTATTGTAGACAGCGATAAGGTCACCCCTGAGCCTCCTCTTCTCCAGGCTAAACAGACCCAGCTCCATCAGCCTCT
>VZRI01003324.1:387406-414590 GCA_013397515.1 Upupa epops
CATCCTTCCTAAACTGAGGGGCCCAGAATTGAACACAACACTCCAGGTGCGGTCCGACCAGTGCCGAATACAGGGGGAGGATAACCTCCCTCTCCCTGCTGGCCACACCATTCCTGATGCAGGGCAGGATACCTGGGCACATTGCTGACTCATGCTGAGTTTACTGTCCACCAACACCCCCAAATCTCTTTCTACCTGGACTTAAAGTTCTCCTATAAGGTACCAAATAAAAGCAGGTGACAACTCAATTCCAAATATCATAAATATTTAACCTTATCATGTTAAGCAAAGCCCATCCCATGCTCTTCAGTTCAGCTAGCAACAGTTAGCCAGGAGACTAAAACCGAGGACAACACTCCTTCAAGCATAAAACTCCATATAGCCTCAAAGAACTAGGGTTTTTGGCAAAGAGAAGTGGAACTACACCACTGGTGCAGTGTGCAAGGCTGCCTCTCTGCATCTGGAAGGGCTGTGGAGAGACATAAATTGGTCCGAAATGTTAAAGCGTGGAGCACCCTCAGCTACTGCTGGTGCATGAGTGGGTTAAGATCCACAGCATCCTACAGAGTGACCTCTTGAGCTCATGAGCAGGTAAGGCCAGCACTGGGGGATGTTGGGCACCCTGAATTAAAAACTCCTGCCAGGGGAAGGAATATTTAAAAAGGCAATTCACTTTCAAGAGTGTGCTGTGCTTTCTGAGCCTGACGGGATCTCAGGATCAGGGAAGAGGAAGGAGGAAAGACACAAGGAAGTGGCTTGGCTTTTTAAATAATAATCCAGATAGCTAACATCCCGGCTGTCTCCATGACAACTGAGCCGGATTGCTTTTAAAAGTGATTGGGGATTGCCAATTTTTAACCCTCATGAATAAAAGGGCATTGGAAAAGCCCAGTTACGTGTTTACACATCCGGTTTTCAGCAAGGAATTAGTGTAGCCATGCTTTTGCAAAAAGATATAGAAGTTATTTTATTTATTATCCGAACCAGTAAATGCAGAAGATATACCCCAAACATTCTGAAAAACATTTCTCTGCAGAACAGCCAGCACTGGAATGGGAAAATCCCAGCAATGATGGGCTTTACTGTAACTTTTTAAGAGCTTTTCTTGCAATTTGTTTTGCAGCCACCTAGGCAGGAGAGCAGTTCCCCAAGAATTAAAGTCAATTATACAAGTCCTGCATATTAGGCACAAGCAATGGATGAGACAGCAACTGCACCAAGGTCAAACTACAGCACATTTGTCACACAGCCACAAAAAAAAAAACCAAGCATCCCATCTGAGTTTGTATCAGCAGTTTGTACTGTGGTTTGAGTTCTGCCACCAACAGGAGATCAGGACATCTCAGATTCAAAGTCCTGGTGAGGAAAGGACAGGAAAAAGAGCAAAGGGACCCCCTGAGAACTAAGCAGAAAAGAGTTTTGGCTGGACACCACCCCGCTTTTGCAGCCTAAATTAACTTCAGTACTTCTCTAAGCACATAGAACAGTCCTGGAAGTGAAAGTATCCAAGGCAATTAAAACAAACGCAGGAGGGACAAGGAGAAAGCTCTTACCTGACAACCAGGCTAAGATGAGCAGGCAGGCTGGCTTTGCAAGATGCAGAGAAGTCAAGGCACGCTGTGCTTGCTGGCAGTAGTAGAATGACATTTTCCTCAGTCAAAACACAAGTGCAGTGCTCATCAGGATTGCCCCATAAGCACTGGCTGAACTCTACAGCACACAGATCACTCAGTGCACTACTCAACTAAGACCGACATCATCCTGCATATATCACAAGAAGCAAAAACTAGCCCAAAAGCAGCATCTCTTCATGAAAGTAATACCCATGTATTATTAAAAATAGCAATATTCAGTCATGTCACCAATAAAACACCCAACCAAACACATTTCTCTGTTTATTTGTATATGGCAACAATCAGTAGCAATGTTTTCAGAAAATCAAATTCTATTAATTCCATCTCCAGGACCTTTTTTCAAGTTCTAGCTATACAAAGATGAGGTTTAAAACGACAAGAATTTCAGTTTTCTTATTTCTAAACAGCAGTTGCTTTTGTCCTTACACCATTTTTATTCCAGTAGAGCTCAGCTGAGTTCACTAGCATTTGTGTTAACTGACATTAGTATAAACTGAAGAATAATCATGCCTGGAAGACTGAAATTAGATGTGCAGCTGCAGTTTTAAAGATAATGCTTTTTGAATTACAGCAGACAACAGCACAGGGTAAACGCGTTCCCTCACCCTGCCCACGTTAACATGTTCCCCTGATTTTACCATACACATCAAAACGTGGGCTACTGTAAGGGAGCAGATTAAAATGCACAGTCATGAAAAAGACCATTAAACAGCAGCACTGCCCTTTTAGTATTTTAATGTTTGTGGCAGGGCAGTTAAATCAGAAACCTCTTTACTTGTCTCTACAACTCCCTGAAAGAAGGTTGGAGCAAGGTAGGTGCTGGTTTCTTCTCCCAAGGAACAGGACGTTCGGAAAGAGCCTCAGGAGAGGTTCAGAACCAGTATCAGGAAGACTTAATCATCGTCACACCTAGCTGAATTGGACAGTAGATTCTCCACAGAAGGAAGACATTAAATAAGATTAGAGTTGGATGTGACACAATTCCCATGCGAGGGATCCCTCACCTAAACCAAGATCTTAACTTTGTGTTAAGGGTGCTGCTGCAATCTGCTTTCTCCACATCAGGGACTGATGTAAAGCATTTCTCAACACCTGGTGGCAAGAATAGTAAGACTACTAGAAAAACACGGTGGCAAGTGGCGCTCAGGCCCACGAATAACAGAATCCAGCCACAAGTTAGGACAACTGTACCAGCCATGTGTGTCAGCCCTTGCATTGCTCTGGCCATGGCAACCTATTGGAAATTTGCTTTCCAATTAAATGTTTTCTCCTTTAAAAGAGAATAGCAGTCCAGTTTTATCCCTTCAACTGTCATAAAGCTCTAGGATCAAGTCTGTGGTTTGCTAGATTTTCATTTTAGCAATTCTTTGAGCATCTCTGTTCTTCAGTTTCATGCAGATGGAGCTGGGATTTTTCTGACCCCAGCTATGAACTCAATCAAGATTTGCAGCTATCCATCTTAACGTGGTCTTGACATTGATGGGTATTGCCTGATTTCAGTGCTTCTACAGCCATTTAAATAGCAGGTAGGAGTCCGTCCTCAGACACAGTCAGAGACTCCTGGTTTGCATCAGCAGTGTAAACTTGGCTTCAAGCAAGTCCAGTATTTATGAATTCATCAATATAAAAGGCTGTTATCAGAAAACCCACAGAACGCAGTGTGGGCTGTGGTAGACGTCAGTGTTGCGGTAATTCTGTCATGTTTATTTTATTAAGCACACATTAGCACCAGCCAAGCTTGCTTCACGGTCAATCATTTGGGGCAAAAGGGAGAACACAGCCAAAATGAAAACACGCTATAATGTCTTGTCAGCCTTAACCTATGATTAGCCAAGCTGCCTTTTCTAGCTTCAGAGGTGTCAGAATTTATGCTCCATCCAGACACACTACTTTGAAAACACTGCCGTCACCGCATGGCAGCCTCTCATTTTATACCACTTATAAACAAAACATCCCTTGGCCTGTGCCGAGGAATGAGCAGCATTAAGGGTTTGTGCTCCGTTTAAATCACTTCACAACTTCACAGAAATTCTCTATTAAAAGATTTTAAAATCAAGCCCACTTCATTTTCTCAAGGGAATTAGCCTGAAACACCACCACCACGCCACCCCTTTATTAAAAATAATTGAAGATGCCACATAGAATTATTTAAGACTTCATTTCTCTTCCAATTAAAGTCAGATAGATTTCTTTTATATGACATCTACAGACAACGCTACCCTTCATTTTAATCAAATATCACCTTAATGCTGATGGAGCCCAACCGTAATTTGTGACACCATGCACCTGGCAGTACTCATCCTAGGAGCAGAATTACCCTAAAATTACAACAGAGATGCCCATATAGCTCACACGTATTTAAGTCTGCAACAACACCATCAGCTCACAGCTGTCATAGATTGGTCTGACATTTTTCTGGCAGTTTTGCATATTAATTTATGGTATTGATCATGCAGAGCGTCAAGGGGTGGAAGGGTTAGCTTTAAAAATGAAATCAATTCAAAATGCTTTAGCAAAACCTGTCAGTTTTTAAACTTACATTGTAGTGTCCAGAGTTCTTGCTTTAAAATATTGATTTTTCTGTTAGTTGCTGCTATGACTTATTCTTACAGGTGTCTAAGAGCCATAAAATAGTCTAACATTTCATCTCTATCCCACACAGCAGCTTCATAAATTCTGCCTTCTAATCCTGCTCATCAGGAATTACAGAGCTCAGGTAAAACCCTCATGTAAAATGTCAACCCCAGTTCCTTATTTGTTTTCAAGTGTCTTTTAATTAAACATTGAGGTGTTAAAAATGTCAAAACCACCTCTTCATAGATCCCTGAATGCAGTTGTGATTAAAATTACAACTATATATTTGTTTAAAATTTAATCAGCAGCATAAACTCCTGAGAGCTGAAGTGCGAAGCAAAGCACAAGACACCCTAAACACAGGCATTCTTTACAGGTTTCTCAAGGATGCCTCTGCCAGGCTCTTCTGCTACTCAAGAGTAAACAGAGCAAGCAGTAAAACTAGAAGACAGCAGGTCTCAAGTAGCTGGTACCTTGTTCTCTAGAAACTATGATTTAGTGTATGTTTCATGGGATATTTAGCACCCGCATACTCATGTCCAAATATAAACTGATTACTACTGGAGTCTGCCAGCAGCCTGAAAACAACTGAAATATAAATTCACACACCCATCATAAACATCTACATATAGATATATATATAGTTATAAAGCTGTCGAGAAGACACAGATTTAAAGAACAGCTCTCTTGGATTCCTAGTAGATGAAGAAAAGAAGTCTTGTCTGTTGTCACAGTGGGTGGAGCTTGACACTATTCATCAAACGCTCATGACTAATTGGCAGAGAGATAATGAGCAATCCAGAGGGAAGGTGGCAGAGGAGCAAGCAAAGCTGCAGAAACAAATACAGGTCCCTTCTTGAGTATCTGCACAGGACAGTGCTAGGTGCTGTTTTGTCCAGCCATTGAGTAGCCCTTCCAGTCCCATACCGTGATACTGCTGTATCAGGTAATTTTTAGATAGAAGTCCCCTTACCCATCTCTTGTTGCACTTCCTATTCTACAGAAAACATGAAACCCAAGAGTACCCAAATCAGTCACCAATGCTTGTTTTATCAAAATACAGTCCTGTAGCTTGAATACAGACATGCTAACATTCCGTCCTGTAGCAAGTTGCTTTAATTCTACAATGACTTCTGAATTATTATTAATTTCTTGACAAGATGAGCTCTATTCCACATGCATCCTATAATATCACCTGTTTGAACAGCAGAGGTATAAACAGTGATTGACTCCCGATTGTTTTGCCTATCATGTTCATTTTGTTAAGATGCAAAACCAATCAGCTTTATTAAAGCATGCTTTTGACCAAGTCAGTAAATCAATGTATTGTATTTTTTCAGGATTGAGGAGTCTGTGTAGTGTCATACAATTCTCATGCAAGCTACTAGAGCAGACTATCAATTAGATGTATGAGAAAGCCCTTTATTAGTCCCATTTTAATATTATTCATTTGGCTGGAAGCCCAAGGAGCAAGACAGGTGATCAGCAATTCTATTTAAGTAACTGTCATCTTCTCTCTGTCAAAAAACCAGCACATTTAAACACACAAAAAAAGCAAATATACTTGTAAGTTGATCAGGATCAGATGAAGAAAATTGTGTTTAAAAGCATAACTTCAATAACTGGAAATGAAGTACTGTTCCTACAGTGCTTTAGAAAGCATCCCACAAATACTCTTCATGAAAAAAAAAAACAATTAATATGTGTTCATATGCAATGAGCAGATTGATTTACATCTAAAATCACCACTGCCTCTTCCAACAGGAACAACTGCACATAAAAAGACTTAACAATCATGATCTGGGTGCAGAATCAAATCCACCTTCGTACAATGTTTATAGGTAATAAATTCAATAGAATATCATTTCCCAAACATAAGATTTTTACTACTACTTGTGCCATGATTCATTCAGACCAACAAGCTCCTTTAGTCCAAGTCAATTAGAAATGTCCCCAAATCCCCCTCACCAGATACTCTCCATGGCCAGGATATTGCTCTGTTAGAATAAGAGATGCCAGTATAACCCAGGGTTACACACAGCCCTGCACAGCACTCTAACCTATAGCAAAGCAACTTAGACAGAACAGCAGTTAGAGAGGTTAATAGCTCCCCTGCAGCTGATGCAAAGGACAAAGAGAGCTGTCATTCTTACTGGGAAAAGAAGATGAGGTCAAAATAAACATGAATTACTCAATTTACAGGAGGTCAGACTAAACCATCTAAATGGTCCTTCTTAGCCTTAGAATCTATAAATTTCCTCATGCTTAGATTCAGTTTTCTCTGGTCTATATTCAAGCTTGCTTGTAAATGCATTTTTATTGTGTCAAGGATCACAGGAGCAGGTAAGCAGGATAAGGTCTGTGGCATCTTTATCCATAAGACAGTCCACAAGATTTCAGTTTATGCAGCCCAAAATGCTTCATTACCTACAGCAAGAATATGGTCATCAAGCAAACACTGTCAGAGATCCCTGGGACATGCCCACCTCCTTCCATCCAACAGAATATAGGTACCTCACATGCCCAATTTTTATTAACATTCTCTGCAAACCCAGCAGTCCTGCTGTTCCTGGGCCTGGTCTGGGATTGTGTGGTAATGATGCAACATGAAAAGGCTAGAAGGAACCAGAAAGAAAGTGGAACGGCCATTCCGAAGTCAGACCCTTATGTCAACACAAGGGCTTTGCTCTAGAAAAAGCAAATGAGTTTGGGGTCTTTTCAGAACAGTTAGTGCCTGCTCAGAAAGACTGGGCAGATGCAGAGAGGTTTTTCCTATGGATCCAAGACAGCTGCAAAGCAGGGGAATGAATGACATTTACTGAATCACAGGCAGCTGGAAAAATCATCTCATCCTTCTTTAAAGTCTGCTTTATAATTTTGTATCTGTGGGGAGTAGCCCAATCTTCAGAGCATGCCAGCCAGCCCAATTAAGGCTCCATAAACATTGTTCTGAAAAGGAGTCTCCTCAGTAAACATCCACTCCAATAGGATCACATTTCAATGCCAAGCGGGAGGAAGGGGACAGGAGAATGCCCGTGTTTGTTTGGTACATTTATACATGTAAGTTTTCAAGAACCCAGTGAAAAAGGATGTAGCTGGCACAAAGAATTTCATCAGTAGGGAACAAGCTGATGTACAAAACCTTTCATCACTGCATAGCTAGGGGTCATTAACACAGAGGCCTCAGGCTAGGGCATTAATTTCTCTAGCTGTCTAGAAATGAAGCTATGTACAAAATAAGCTCTTCATTGCATATGTGAACAGCGTTAGTCTGCACCAGGTCTGTGACTGGAGGTTTTGCCTGGTGGGGTTTTTATGGGTGCTGGTTTATTCTGGGGTATGGGCTGTTTTACTTACTGGAGTATGTTCTGCAATCCCCAACAGCGCCATGTGGGTCTGACAAAGAGCAAAACATTTGTTGTTGCTGTTCACAGTAACTGAGCTCAGAATATACCAAGCAGAAGTGCAAAATGCACTGTTCCTCCTGGCTAGGCACAGGCCTACAGAAGAATTCATGATGCTTCATAGCCATGGGACTACGGATATCTCTAGTGAGCAGCACCTGCAGCTCTACACTCTTCATAAAGCTGTTCCGCATCAGCGTGGAACAGGAAGACTGCTACAGAGAGGCACTTTTCCCCATACAGATTGGGATCATAGCCATTCCAACAACATAAATGTAGACATGAGCAATTACTGCATCTGGTAGGCAAGAGAGGGAACAAGATAGCTGAGCACAAGCACTAGAATTGCTGCCTTTAAGTGCTAGACCATCCATACTCAGATAAATATGGCACAGTCTCGAGTCACTGCCTTTCAGCCTACTTGGCTGAACCTGTTTAGTATCAGAGTTTGAGAACCTGAAAAATTACAGCATTTATGAAAGGTACCATTCATCTGCACTTCCCACAGAAGTATGCTTTTTGAGCCAAGAAAAGGCTATTTGACAAAGTCCTATGATAACGTGAACGTAAAGAAATCTTTTCCTACTTGAACAGGAAAAAATGTGTAAGTAATTTTATCAAGCTTAATTTTATTATCTTTTTTTAGATTCTCTTTGAGGACTGAGTTGCAGTGATATTTTGAACATGTTGGCCAATTGAGGGGGTTTGCAAAATAAAGACAGATGGCAATGGATTACCCAAATGTTTCATTGTGGGAAATCAGCCATTTGCTGCTTCTCCAACACGATTGCCTTTCAGATCCTACCCCACTCCATTCCCCCACAGCTCACGTACCACCTGCCATAGACAGAGTATGGTAGAAAGAGCAGTATTGCAGGTAACCTCTGTTCTACCAGCTACAGGAACAGAAGAGACTGGTGAGAGAAATGTTATGCACACACTTTTCATTTGCTTTGAAGTCAGAAGATGTTGGCACTACTTTCAAATCACTGAAGAAATCCTTTGTGTCCTGGGTGATTCCTGATTTCCTCCCCAAGCTTGAGGCAAATCAGGTCAACGGCTACTCACAATTGTCTAGAAGCTCTAGCGTTCCAAATTCTTCACTCATAAAGTGATTCCAGACTGGAACATGATTAAAGGGAACAATCAAAACTGCAGCCTGTGCCTGGCTCAGCCAGAGAGAAAAGGAACTGACACCAACAGTGAAACAAACTTCCCAGGGTTTCTCCAGCCCAGCTGCAAAGGCTGCTACTATATCCACTGTCCAGGAAGAGAAACTGCCAGGAAATACTGCTTTGAGAACCAAAATATTTGTAGCTGCTCCTAAAGCAACCTCTTAAAAAGTATTCACAAAAGTAATGAACATTAGACTATCAGTTCATATTTCTGCTTCTCTTCTGCAGCAGCACCGAAGAGGCTCATTTCCAGGACTGACTGGTTTAAGTCAGCTAAAACTTTAAAATGAGCTGTTCTTCCCATTTTCTTTCCTCTAAACAGACAGACCAAAAGACATGAAAAAATTCCCAGTCTCTAAAGCCGCATTTTATTACAAAAATAATAAAGTAGAAGGTAAGTCCTTAAATATAAGGAAGTCTCAGGTCTGCAGAGAGAGACAAAGTAAATGAAAGGCTCAAAAAACAAACAGCAACCCACCAGAAAGCACCAACACAAAGAAGGTGCCTCCTGCCTTGGTTTATTGCACAGCGTCCCTCCAGGTGTTGCTTTAGTGTGGCTTTGTGACCTGAGCTGATGCCCAAGTCCCTCTCAGAGATCACAGGCTCTCTTTTCACTAGACTCCCTGGCACCAGTGCCCCTCCAGCTCCCCTCAGCTTTTCCAGAGCTTTCCTTTCCTCCTTCTGCAGGGTGGTCCTGAGTACAAACCACAGGACAAAGCAAATCCCAGTGTTTCCTCGCACTGTCAGCTGCATCCTCTCCAAAAAACTACTTGTGGTTTAGCGAGCTGTGAACCTAACCACTGCTCTACTAATCTGAGGCAAACTTAAACATTGCTGAAAGAGCATGACAGTCTTCTTCACTTGTCATCTAGACTGATCCATTTACATCCTCATTATGGCTCATTTGCTTGATTTTCCCCCAATTTTTCCACACAAGCTCCTGCTGCCAACTCACCACAGCAGCTTTGTACTTTGAGAGAGACACCAGACCTAGGTTCTTAGTGCACCAAACTGGTGCATCAGTTTGTTCTGTAAATTTCTTCCTCTAACAAGGCTCCTACCATGTTCTTACAACACTTTATTTTTAGGCTGTGATTCATGCCTCACCTGCTCTCTATAGCTGTAACAGGCCGCACTCAGGCATGTTCAGTTTATTCCCCAGAACTCTGAATAGCTCACTTATATGCTTGAAAATTAAGCTACTTAAAAAGTTTTCAGTCTGAGATTTGAACAAACCACACAGGACACTGACCCCTGTGTCCCCATCCTTTGCTATCTCCAAGTTACAGCATTCAACTACTGATGAGCCATGGGAAGTTCAGGGAAGGCAGTATTGCTGCTCTACAGTGGTTCTGCGTAACACTCCTCTGCACCCAAAACAGCTTCATGGAAAAAGGCTGTTCTTGTAACCATTTGTACAGATAAATTCAGGCAGTTAGTATCTTCTTTATAGCACCAGCAGTTCTACACTGTGTATGTGACTAGTACCCCATTCTCTTTTTTACCTCCTTATATAAACAGACAATAATGGAAGAGGAAAAAGACTGTCAAATCATAGAATCATTAGGGATCAGAAGGGACCTCGAAAGGTCATCTAGTCCAATCCCCCTGCCACAGCAGGATCACCCAGACCAAGTTGCACAGAAACACATCCAGGCAGGTCTTGAACCTCTCCAGAGAAGGAGACTCCACAACCCCCCCGGGCAGCCTGTTCTAATGCAACAGAAAATAAGAAAAGACAGCTCTACATTTCAATAACTTTTACATATTGTTAGGACTACTTTGCAAATTTCCTTGCAACTTCAGGAAGTCATTTAAATCATCTGTTTCCAAGAGTGCTAATTCAGACATTCATTTCCACAGCCAGGTACCCCCAGTGTGACCATCTCTGTGTTAAACCACTGGAACTCCAAGTGATAAACTTAGAGCAGCTAAACTACATAATCTATTGTTGCATTAAGGGATTTCCTGGTAAAAAAGAGGTGGCTTGTTTCTCTCTTGTGATATGACTGAGTAAAGGGATCATCCCTTCAGCCCAGGTAATTAACAGTAATCTCTCTTTTCCCACTCAGCTTCTCTCATGATCCCTGTGACACAACCTGATGAAGAAGAAATTTCAGAACAAAACTGTCAGTAAATTCAAACAAATTTAAAAGAATTCCAAAACGGAATGGATGTATAAAATATTGGATTATTAAATTATTTTGTCACAGGTTCTGAATGTGCAAACACTATTAAAAACAACAGATGTGCAGCTATTTTATGCAACATATAAAACCTTGTGCCTTTGACAAGATTAATGCGAAGCCTGAGACTTTCATAAAAGCCAGACCAGAGAGCCTTACTATAAAAATGTCAGCTCCACTGCAATAACAACCAAACACCTGAAACACTCTGTTCTGTGGAAAGAGCAAAACTAAGTTGAAGACACTGAATTAACTGTTGTTGGTTTTGAATGAGACAGGGGAAATGGAACACCCTTCCCACCGTGCTTCAGATTCCACTGGTCTGCACTCTTTTGCCATGTAGGCAAACTGCCATCTTCATCTCCTCTGACCTTCGACAATAGTGTCAGAGGCCACACTACTAGATTTTTACCTAGGTTGCAGTTAATCAGATGACATGAAGAGGACCATTAGGTTAATTAGGAGAACAAGGCTCACTAATGGTAATAAGCAACAGCTTATACAGAGCAGGCTTCAGTAGTTAAAATATACTGGCAGTTGTTGGCATGGAGTATCCAGAACTATTTAAAGTCAGCCTCAGTTGAAGAAAAAGTCTGGACTAGTGAAGCACATAACCATAGACAGCCATCCTGTGCTCACTATGCTCATGGCAGTGCCAAATTCTGGAATTACTGAAAAAAGAGCAGAAATTACAGCCCTTTTCTGCAAACCTCTTCAAAACTTGGAGATACTTCCATTAAACACCACACTCCAAATTTACAATCCAGAGTTATCTCAAGGTTAAATTAAAAGTTGCCTAATTCACCATGCACAGCCTAGCTTTGACTCAGACTCTATTCTTGATCATTACATTATGTGAACTATTTCATAAAGCTCCATAATCTCCTTAATGCAGCCCACACTGGTTTAAAAATTAAAAATCACTATTGTTTCCATTATCCTTTTAATTGGATGATGGCATGACTAATATACAATATAAAAGTCAACTATTTAATCACACATAATCATCCTGTTTTACATTTTATTCATGCCAGGTATTTCTAAATTCAGATGTTATATTGTCAATTAACATAAGATGTATAGCTTTCAGCTTTTCAGGCACACATTACCTCCAAATCAGTAAAATATTGAAGCATGATTGAGATGCACAGTAGGAACCCAGTGTAGAAATAAATAATTGCATACCAGACGCTAGATGTTCTAAACATTTCATGTCAGGCTGTTGATTCCTCTGTGTGTGTGTGAGAGAGAGAGAGAGAGAGAACACGTAGAGCATTCGCCCTAATAACAAGGCTTGTCGCATTGGCATCAGCTGCAACGCTCCTGGGAAACCAAGAAATTCCTTTCTGCTTTTCTACAAGAGGATGAAGGAAGAATAGAGTGACAAGAGCAGCACATAAGCACCTGCCTTACTAAGTGATTAGATGAGCTGATTCCTATGCTAAATTGAGCTCCATATAGTATTGCACTAAGAAAAGGCATCACAAACTCCTCTAGCAATGTTCAGGCTTCAGGAGAAATTCTTTCTGGCTGAAGTAATTCCCCCATGCAATATTAGATTGATTCTGTAAAGGTAGTTTCTAGTATTTTATAGGATTAAGTGACTGACTACACAAATTATTTGCCTAGAGAATGAATTACACATGCACTGTAGCAGACAGTATCAAAACAGCACCAAAATGACCAAGATGAAGGTAGCAGGGCGGTTCCTTCCGGATTGTTCAATGAAGGGCTAGACAGTAAGTTCTTAGTTAATGCCCAGGGGTCTTGGCTGAGTCATTTTCGGAAGCATCTCAATCAGAGCTGCTCATTCATTTTTAAATAATTCTCAATAAATATTGATTCCCTCATCATTGAGCGGAAACAGTTCTGTGATTTTTTTTTTCTTCTGTTGTTCTGTTGAATTTTCTGTTCTGGCAGAAAAAGAAAAGCAGCTTTAAGCTGCTCAAGAGCCATGTTTTGACATCCTGTAACAGATTTCTTCATTTAGGCTTAGAATGACAGAAGGTTTTTAATATTTGTGCTAAAGGTCACTATCCCAGGGGAATGTCTTCATTAACCCAGTGCATCCTTCTCTAGATTCAAATCACAAACCACTCAAAGGTTTCAATCTGTAATGGGTTAGAGCAAGGGTCTGAATCAGTTTGGGTTGGTGCCTGCAATTCCAGCACAGCAACCAGCTCTCGCTGAGGATTCAACAGGCAATGAAGCAACTTTGTTAAAAAGAATTTATTGAACCTAACACCCTAAAGGAAAGGGAAAATCCCCAACTAAGTAGAAGAATCAAATATGTAAAACAGAAACTGTATCACAATGCCCTTACACACACTGAGAGAAACGGGAGACAGCTAACATTGGTTTTGGTCTTAATGAGAGCCCTGAGAAAAGAGAGTTTACACCAACACTCATAACCATAAAAACACCACACACACACACAATTGCACACCACTTCCAGATGGGAAAGGGTTGGAGACTGGCAGAAATACAGCACAAAATATATACATTTGAAACTTGTGGAAAAGTTCCTTTTCCAGTCCTCTTGCAGAGATCAGCCTTCCCTGTATGTGTCAGGCATACTTCTACCATCAGCTTGGGAGCTCTTCTTTGAGGCAATAACATCATCAGATGTAAGAACATGACAGATCCCCAGTCGCTTTCTGTTTGCCAAAGGCTTAGGAGATCTGTACTTGTATCTCACTTTCTTATCAGAGGCTTCTCTCAGTGGCAGAGTATACAGCATCTTGGTTGGGACAGAGGCAATGTGGTGTTGGTAATGTGGGGCCACACCTGTTGTGGTAAACAGGGTCTGCTCTCTCTTTCCTCTTTTCTTCTCCCTGTGGTTAAGGCTCTGAGGGAGGGAGAGGGTTAAGAGCTCACCGCTGACTGGCATCTTCAAAGGTGATTCAGCTAACAGGAGTGAGTAGGAGCTGCCCCTCTCTTCAGCCCGCTGCCAGGAACCGGGATGAGCTGTCACTGGCTTTCTGCATTCGAGCTCNGGGATGAGCCGTCACTGGCTTTCTGCATTTGAGCTCTAAGGCAAAAGCTGCATCCAGGCTAGGCTTCTTCTGTTCCACCCTTTGGTGGCAGATAGGCCGAGAAACATTGCTCACCTCTCCGTTCTGGCATGATGGCAGCGCAGGGGAAGCTCTTGCAGAGGAGCAGTTTTTACAAGACATTCTGGAGAAGAAGAAAACACCAAGTCCACTGCCTTTTATGGACTTTGTCTACCAATCACCTGTAGGGGCAGGACACTGATCCAGGGGTCTGCTGGGAAAGCAATATCTAGCTTCAAAATACAGTGGTCTTTCAGCATAAAAGCACCACAATTAACACTCGAAAATTTGGTAATTTTCAAACTGCAACACAATCTCACTTCCCTGCTCTGAGAGAATAAGTACTTTTCTAAGAACTTTAATGTTCATTCAATAGAAAAGCATTTCACTACTCAGATCTAGCCCATCTTCATAGTCACTCTTTAAAGATCCATTTGTCTATTTCCCTCATCCACAGCTTACAATTTATGCAGAGGAATCAGTTCAGAGTGCTCCTAAGTTACTATAGAATATGGCAAACTATTGGAGTGGTAGAGAAAACACTGAGTCTGTAAGGAACTCATTTACTTGAGGAGACAATGTATGAAACCTCTGAAACACTCCAGTATTTCATAGGAGAAAGCTGAGTTCTAAGTATTAGTATACAATTTGAAGCAGGGGAAAGGTGGTAATATTTTTCATAATAATGTAAAAATAAATGACATGCAATTTTAACTATAAAGCCATTAGAGAAAGCAGTAGTTATTAATGTCTAGATAACACTGTTATTAAAAAAAAAGTAATTGGTTCTTATTAGAAATAGCTAGTAATTGGCTGAGCTGTAAAAATCCAAAGCAGTCAGATGAAATCACTCTTCTCCTAAATTAAATAGCTGCCACCTACAAAACAGATACAAGAATGAATCAGATGTGTGGAATCAAAGTGTATCTGAAATGAAACAGAAGGAAAATCAAAACACACTCTTGAGAAAATAAGACTGCTGGAGAACCAAAAATGCCAAGAGTCCACAGTATTTGCCCAACAGTTTTTTGAGTAGTTAAAAGAGCCCCTGTTCCATTGCAAGCAGAAGTAAACAAAGCACCGATGTTGCCAGAAGAATCAATTATGTAGAGCTGCTATTTAAATATAAAATTATTGGGCTATGTTTACCAAAACAATACTATCAGTTCTCCTTTCCTTTTTTGATCCTAGTACAACAGGTTTCAGGTTCATTTATATATAAGCAAGCCCAGGTGATGCCCTCTGGCTATGTCAGAGCAACCAGTCAGAGGTTACTGTTACACAGAGTTTACAAACGAGCTACTTTCTTACCCTCTGAAGAGACTGAAGGAAGAAGAGAAACTTTGCTTGTACTTCCCTGTGTTTATTTACTTCCTCCTCTGCCTGGTGCACTCCCTGGTGTCCCCCCCATCAACTGCTCTGATCATTTACCTTGAAAGAGAGGTGAAATACTTGAACTTCTGAGCTGTTGCACAAATCATCTACTGAATAACCCCACATCAAGGTCCTAATCAATGTACAGGCAAAGTAACTGCCTTAAAGGTTTATAAAACTCTAAAGACCCCAAGCCTGCTGCAGGGGTCCAGTCCTGAACGTAAGTTGCAGAAGCTCAGATTAGTAATGATGTAGTGCCCAAGAAGGAATAAAAACTTCCCCCAAGACTGAAACAGATGTGTCAGCATCACTATGGCATGAAATAATACCTCTGCCCATATTTCCTCCTTTTGAAGTGAGTGGAAGGTGGCCCTTAGCATCCTTAATACCTTTGTATATAGAGTTTGTTTGCCCATTTGTTTTTATAGATATGGTGGTGGTTCTTAGAGCTCTAATGTGTTTTGTAATTGCAGTCAGTCTAAATAGGTATTCATAAAGACATGTGTTTTCCCTGGATTATTCCCATTCAGGTACCCCCATGATCTCTACAAGAATCATTTTACTTTAATTAGTATCTTCCATACAATGCTACCACATAGTGTTGTTTAAGAACTACATATATCGTTGATCTCTCTTAAATATGAGGAATAAAAGCAGCATAGCATTGCCCACATTGAATCACAGATGGCTTAAACCTGGATCTTGTTGAAGAAACAGCTTTTCTCACAAGTTCTAGATGTTATTGGTTTTTTAGCTGAACATTAAGAACAGATTCAGCTTCAAGATTCAAACAATGTGTTTGATAGGTTTTGCTTTGGTTTTGTGGAGAACAATTTAAAAGTATATTTAATTATTAAAAAAATATGGTTTACTCCATACAAGTTTTCCTTTCTTTTTGTTTCTTGCTTTGCAAAGACTGTTAAAATGAATAATTGAACTGTTTTCAGAAAGATTTTCAGTTGGGAAAAAAAATAATGTAGAATAACACCAACAGTTACACAGAAACAGACTGAAAAAAGACTTTGAGTTTGGTAAACAAGCCCTGAAATCAAGTCTGCCTCGGTATGAAAAATATATGTGAGTTTTAAAAGAGAAGAACTCTGATTTTTGTTTATGTAATATGACATTAGTGCCAAAGAGATGACAAAAATTGATACCATTTCAATGTGAATCAACACCAGACAGCACCAGGAACTCTTGGTTCACATTTCAAGTATTTGATGGCCCCTGGGAACTGCTGAACTGGCATTTCTCAGGAGCAATACTGCATTAGCAGTCCTGCTGGGAATAGCCCCCAGAGCCTACACGAGATTCCTCAAGAGCCAGCTAGCAAGTATCTCGTCATACAGAGATAAAAAGGAATTTGGGTGGCTCACACCTGCCTTGCTTCTCACCCAGGACATTCACTGTGAATTCAACAGGTTATTTTAGTTGGTTTTCAGGTCTTCCTAAGCCCTTCTGTGCCCCGTTCTTTCCCTTTCCTCACCCCACAGCACAGGCTGATGCATTGTCTCAGCACTGCTGCTCCTCCGGGTTTTTTCAAGGAATTTACCACACAGTAAATATTCACTTCTATTCAAGATATTTCTTATTGTGCCCAGCATCAGTAAATACATTGATCTGCCGTGCATCACTCTGGCTTGATAGTATTCTAGATGCTCTTTCATTCATGAAGATGCCACAGGTGTTCATGACTCTGGTTCCAGAGCTAAGGAGAAACTGCGTTTCTTTATGGCTGCTCCTGAACTGGCCATTGTTGGTACTATTGCCCTTAGAGCATTAGGACCACATGAAAGTAACTAACTGAGGTATTATCTACTTGTGTGTAACTTTGTGAAAGCCATTAAACTGCCAAAAGAAAATTCAGTTTCCTATGGTGTTCCCATGCCAAGGGAGCGCTTCTGTTTCTATGAGAGAAAAAGGAGAGACAGTACCCACCTCTCAGACTGGTATTTTCAAAGGGGCCTTTCTTCAATTGACAGCAGAGAACTCCTTGAAAAAGAGCGGATTTTGAAATGAATGTCTGAGCTTTCCGAGCAGTAAGGATTAATCTTCCCACTGATTTTTTTCCATGTCAAACTGACTACTTCATGTATTCAGGAAGAAGACAATGGCAGAAAGAAATATTGTTAATGAAGCTTATTAGCCACATTTAAGGGTCAGCCAAGAATAGATACCATTGTGCTCTGCGCACAGGGTAGTGAAGTGTTCATGCCCTGAAGATGTCCTGTAAAGAGGAAAAAAAAACCAAACCACAAGCACATAAACTGACTCTGACAAACATCAGCTTTTTTCCCCCCTCAGATGCAGGAAGGAGTTAGTAAAAAAGCAAGAAAAGAAACAGAAGGAAAGAGCAACAACAGAAAAGGCTAAGTGAAACAGAACTGAAGAGCTAGTGGTACAAAGTGAAAAATATTAAAGAAATGCTCAAGCACTTGGCTGAAACAGAGTAAAGTCCTCTCTGAGCTGCAGGACATTGCCCTGCACATATGGTCTTCTAGTACTTATAAGCTATCTATACTAGTCAAAAACTGAGTAATATGAACAGATTTCAACCAAAAGAGTTTGGCCTGTTTCCTCTGGAACTGCAATTGCCCAAGTATTCCTTCATTTTAAATGAGAAAAGGATTCCTCTCTCTTTTCCAAACACAATCCAGAACAAATATTTAATACACACGTTATATGAATCAACACAATTATTGTCCTTCAGTGGATCCCTGAAGCATCTGTACAGAACGCAAATGCCTCTTTCCTCATTCCAAGGGTGGATGTGTTCAACAAGGTTAAGTCACAGCAACTTGCACATGCAGTAAATTATGCAATTGAAAAAAAAAGAGGGTGACAGCATCCAGCTGTAACAGCAGGCACATGAAATGTAGGTAAACACTTTAATTACCCAAACATTGTCAGCTCCACAGAGAAATTGATGAAAGATTAAATTTCCTTTTTAATCCCCTCACATTTCCCCCCACATGAACATTCACCTCCCAGAAGTACAGCCGAATTGTTAAGCTAAACGAACACAAATACAGCCTGACCATTCCTCCTCAGCTTTGCTTAGCTTCAAATCAACCTTACACCATCTCTGATCTTTCTCCCTACCCTTGGGATGAACAAGAGTGTTTGAGGCAAATCACATCTCCTTTTCCTGGTATATAGTTGTTAGGGGGAAACAATTCTTTGTGGAAGCTCTTGGCAGCTAATAGGTTAAGGCTTAAACAATCATACATCTTCCAAAATGGAAAAGGCCCACATTATCTACAGCAGCCACAGGCTTTAGTTTGGTTTTGTTCATAAAGATAACAGCAAAGCTTCTAGCAACTGAACCACAGCTCATTCTAGTGCCCTGGTCCCTCCCAAGCTACTGCCACCTCCAAGGGCTCTGTCCCTGGCACATCTGGGTGGCAGCTCTACTCTCCTTCCCACAGCTCCTATCAAACAGCAGCAGGTTGCACGCTGCAAGTAAGCAGAGCCAATTGTTCAGAAACGAGGCTTATAGCAAAGTTGATGCCAAGCTGAAGAAGCAGGTTTTGTATGCAACTGGCAACTGCAGCAATCTTTAAAGAGAAGTTGTTGACAAGCTTTAGGCAAAGTAAAAACAGACAGAAGCAAGCAATTAATTTATTATTTTCCCTGAAAAGAACAGTGTGTAGGTAATGGCCCATCATAAGCATGAATAATACTGAAGCTGCAAGCAACATGGTATAATTTTAACATTCTACAGCTTTTTTTAATCAATCTTATCGATGTTCATCACATCCATAAAGCTCGAAATAACGGGTTGGCTAAACTTAAGGAAAATATAAGATCTCATTTTCTGCCTTTCAGTTTCTTCGTTATGTTGCCATAATGTCATCAATGTAATGTATTTCACCCTTTTGCCTCTGTTTTGGCATTCTTTTTTTGATACTGATGCAGTCATCTTTCATTGCTTCAAAGAGCCAAATGAGTTGTAACTACTGCTTTAACTCCACTACCACATGCAGGAGAGAAGCATGGGGTGCTGAGATAAAAAAAACCAAACAGCTAAAAAAGTTACCTGCTTAAGAATTGCAAAGTCAACACGACACAGCAGAATGTTACCCTCCAACATACTGTCCTGAAGGAGTTGGGGATCATTCACAGTGGGAGCAACAGCTGGACCTGGTAGAAATGGCTGTTAGACCCACTGTGCTTTGTGGGATGACTTCAGCCAAAGATTTGCCAACGTAGCAACACACTGTGTTCTGCTGAAGTCTGCAGTATAAAATTGAGATCAAGAACTGTGCTGTCTACAGGACAGAAAGGTCAAAGCATTTATTGCATCCCAAGATCCCAAACACTAGGTCAGAGCTACCAAAAAGGCAGATGATCTTTCCTTTAACAGTATCTGGACAGAGAGTGCAAAACCAAGTTTACTTAAGTAGTTTCTTCCCCAGAAGGCATACAACGTTCTGGGCTAAGCAGCACAGGGTAGGTCAGCAAGCTATGATGGGCCTGATGAACATTTCATGTTCTGAGCCAAGAGTTCATGGTTTTAACTAGGGTAGACCAGCTCTACCAATGGCACTTAGATAAATGGCTCATTCTAAAGGACAAAGTCCAAATGAGGCAGAAAAGTAGCTCAAATTAATGATGCTTAAGCTACTGGGGCTAAAGGGCAGTGAGGAAAAGCTTTGGACAGACACTTTGCCCGTCTCTTTCAGAGCAAGGTGGGCAAATGAGAGACATCTTACATGCTAGGATTCATCTCCTGTTCCTGGGTCTTTTTTCCAAATGCCACCCTCCTCTCACAAAAAATCACAAGAATTGACTGCACAAAGAGCTGAGAATCAGTAAAAAACAAACAAGAAAAGTTTAAGAACTGAAACATAGAGAACTTTGGCAACGTTTTCTGCGTGCATGGAACACCAGAATGATCTCGGGCTTTTCTCACAATAGATACAATAACCAAGGGAAGTGAAACCAAATGAAGATGCTCACATAAGGAATTGTTGATCTGATGGATTTTGTTTTACCTGAAAAGTTGATGTTTTACCTGCAAAGTTCTCAAAGTCATCACCGAGCATCTTATATGAAATTATTCAGAAGTTGTTTGTAACCACATGCTTGCCCTCAATCTGCCTCATCTTAGTTTATAACTCCTTTGGGAGAATGGCACTTTTTTTAAAAAAAGAAGAAAGCAGAAAGCAGTGCCTTGGAATTGTGCCACTTTCTTATTAAAAAGGAGTATCTACGCCCAACTAGTATGTGCAGACAAAAAAATAAGCCTGTGAGTACATAATCTGAATCACAATAGCATGCAAATGTATTCAACAATTCATCTTGCTTAAGACAGCTGAGGAAAGCGGCACACTAAACAAAGAGTGTGTGAGGCATTCCAAATGCATCCTGCCACGTTTGCAGTGATCTCTTTAAAAAAACAAAGCATAAGCCATTTTGTAATGGCTTTGTAAAATGGTGACCCAAAGAAAATGAGACCAGTTAGACGGTCACCTACCCACTGACTTCTCTGAGGTCCTGTACATTAAATTCATCTAGCCCCACCAGGAAAGGTAGGGATGAGCATCTAGGGAAAGGGAGAAAATGACAGGGACTCTAGCCCAAGAAAAAAGTTCACGTGTCACTATAGCCTAACAAATTACAGATAAAATATTAAGCTCCTACATGCACATTTGAGTAATTGAAGTCACACAGATCAAGTTAATTTACTTCCATACAAGTTTAAATTAGTAAGTTTAACTAGTAGACTTTTATCATCACTTAATGAGTTTTAAAGAAACATCATGAAGTTTTGAAGTTGGGTTTTCTTGGCTAGGTCAGGTGTTTAGTCTATTTTTCTACAGATGATATGGCAAAATATGTAGAATTGTAAGCTTTCCGTATTATGCAAGTAACAGTTTTACAGATAAGCTTTCTCTGTATTAGAAGCACATGGGCAGAGCTCATGGCTTAGCATGACACACACTTAGCCAAACAGGTAGACATTTCCAAATTACTAGGTGCCAAGAACTAGGGCTTATCAAACCTTGATTAGCAAGCCAAACTTTGGATTCAGCCTTTGCAGAAGTTGTTTATGTCCCATTCAAGCTTTTTACTTGAATCCAACCGGTGTCTAACATCTATATTCCTGTTACCTTTAGTAAGTAACCAGCAGGTCCTCAGAGACCCAGGCAGCAATGTTCATTGACCACATTCACACTCTCCTAACTGGGAGGAAAATCCATAACTGACCCCCATCACGTAACTCCTTTCCCTTTCTACTGTGGCTTATCACATGGTAATTAAGTGTTCCCAAAACTTCACAGCAACTGTTCTTATCTAATCAAGATGCATTACAGTTCCCCAAGACTTGAGTATTCAGCAAACGTTTTCAAGAAATCTTTCTCATTCAAGACAGATGTTTGTAAGACGGTTTTTCATTTGGATAAAGGTCACTAGCTACAGTTGGGCAGGTCATTCTGTGCCACACAGCAAATTGTTTCTTTGACTCCACACAAGATTTAATATCCTGTGAATCAAAGCGTAACATGCTTTTTGGTTGCTTACAAAGAGCTTTATCACAAGCACACACCAGCAATTACTAGTAGAACAGATCGTAACTGCAGTGAGACAGACGAACCTCTTTGTCCCAAGAGCTCCAGGCAGTGGGTAGCATCTACTAAGCAGTTATCACGTATGAAAGAAAAGGGATGATTGACCACAGCAGTGGGATGTCCTTTCTCTGTGCTCATACATCACTCCTGTTTTTGGCTCTCTAGACCTTTTCCTACTTCGGTGTCTGAGTAACCACAGATGAAACTAGAAGTATCCAGTGGCCAGGGTTCATATTTTAAGCCTTTTCCCTTCATTCACTATTCAGTGGCTCTAACCAAAGAACACCATTCACAATTTCTACGGCACAGCTGGGTCTGTACAGGACACAGGTAAAAGTTTCTTGTTGCTTGCTTCATGATCTTAATGAATGCCCTGCAAGCCATAAGCAGCACAGTAAGTTAGGCCCATGCATTTTAAATATATTTCATGCATACATGGGCAGTTTTCTGTCTGAATTCAGGGTAAAAGATGTGTCTATTTCCTCATAAGAGGCTCTGGCTTTCCCTGTTTGGACTGCACTAGAAGAGTGGCTGTCAACAAATGAGAGCCTTTGCTGGACTTCTACAATATCTCAACACTACCATCTGTCTCCATGAACCTATCCTAATTTGTCTTCATCAGATGGTTACACAGAGGGTAAGACATTGATCTCCCATATCCTTGATCTGACCAGTCCAAAATGTATTTATCTGAACAGCATCAAATGAGCGATTAAAACTCGTGGCAATGACATTTGTGTGTCAGACACCAGAGCTCTAATATCTGACAGTTGTGGCTGATGGAATGCTTAACTTCTTTATTTTTGCAGTCAATGCAGAACCAACACGAGAACCTTGCTAACAAAGGCAAAACATCTCTGCAGGTATTGCAGATCAAGTGAAAACAGGCTTCTGTGATAATTTACTACCACTTGCATCCTGCCTTAGTCTTCCATGCCCACCAATAACCCTGTGGTGTTAGCATCCCCTGACACTAGCGAGGGAGGCTGAGTCTCATTATACATAAAGAATATATCTAGGGTTGTGGCCTTTGAGATATTATCAAGCATTTCATCACAATGCCTTCAATTTGTGTTAGATATTAGAAGAACTGAAATACAACTGCAAGGCTTCCTGAAAATTCCCTGACAAATGCCACTGCAAGTCTCACACATGTAGCTGCATCTCCCTCTACATTATAGAGCCCATAACTGTGAATACCAAACGGCTGTTGTGAAGCTGAAGGCACAAAGGTCTTGATGAGCAGAAAGCTGAAAGGCAGCTCCTTTGATTACTGCTAAGTGCAATAGAGCTGAGAAGTGCGCCAGCACACAAGGAAACTGTTTATAGCAGGATGCCAGGCAGTGTCTTTGGAGCTCATGGGCCATAAATCCTTTAATCACAGAAAACATGTGGACAGCTGATAGTATCTTCATATAGAAAAGTTTTTCAAAATACAGTAATAATAATCCTGTTATTTCATTAGCAGTGTTCCTTAATGAACTTATACTCAATTTCAAGGTCTTGTATTCATAAAGCATTCTACAAACCTCAGCTATAATCAGTCTTCAGACAGATTTTACAAGCAATTCCCGATTTAAATTCTACTTGAGTTGTTCTTTACAGCACAATGTACTTAAAAAGGTATCAAAGTACTAAACATAGTACAACAAACACTGGTATTTATTCTGCTATATAAAATATTTTCATCTCCATTCAAAAGATAATGCAGATAGCAATTATGATAATAGTGCAGATTATACACTACAGCACCCATAATTTACCTGCTACAGCATCCCGTAAGTCTCCATACCGCATGCCTGTTTGCAAATTCAGCGCTCAACCTGCTCTGCCTAATGTTAAATGTATTCATACATATTGAAATGAAAACTGAGAAAAGTAAGTATACGACCACGACAGCCCATTAGAATGCACATCTCACAGCAAATATATTAACCGTGAGCTTTGGGTTATTAGTATTGCCAGGGCACTATCGAAAAGAGGAGCCTCGTTAGCCTCACCATTCTGGACAGGTTCCAAGGCTGGTAATTGCTTTCTGCATACTAGAATCATCCCTGCGTTTAGAGTCAAGACCTCACATTCCCAACCACCGTAAGCTAAAGATGACTTTCCACCAGCTTGCTGGAGGGACTATCATGTGTTAAATGACTTACGATAGTATAATAGAAAGCAGTGTCACAAGCCACTGCAGTGTATATTGCAGTGATCAGAAGCCTCTAAGCATGATTTAAAGGTGGCAGTCTGCAATAGAATACTAGAAGGAAAAAGAGGAAAGGTGCATTCAGAGACAGCTGTCTCTAAAATTTGTACTATTACAACAGACGTACAGCCACAGGAAAAAAAAAAACCTTGCTACCCTTAATGACTTGGTAGACACTCACCGCGTTGGTCTTGCAAATTCGTATTCTTGATTAGTTTAGCATCAGTGTGGAGGAAGAAAATACAATGACAAAAGAAGATTTCAAACCTCTCTTTCAAGACCTCTTGCTAATTCAGAATGTTTTTTTATCTCCTCAGTATAGAAAAGACTAAGAACAAAGAAAACGTCCTTACTCCACATCCTTGTGTGGGCACCAGATTCTGTCAGAGTGATGTGCCTCTAGGATTTGTTACAGAAGTTGACACTTCAACAGGTTTTAAAATAAACTTTACATAAAATAAGCTGAAAGAGATTGCAGGGAACAGATAGATGAATGAGAGCAGCAACGCTGAAGATTCTAGAAGAAATAAGGTTCACTTGAGCAGAAGCTACATATTTTTTAAGGCAAGGAAAATTCACTATTCAAAGGAAAAACCTCCTAAGATTATTTACACAGCCCGTTCAAACCATCTGCTCATCAATGCAGGATCATTCAATTTTGTCCAGTTTAATCCTCAAAGGCAGGACATCTCTTCCAGAAAGGAAAAGCAAAACCAGAGCTTAATACACACAATGCGATTTTAAAGCCCCTCTTGGACAGCTTTAAACAATCTTCTTCCTCCCTGGCATTTGCCAAGATATTTTTATTATGTTTACTGTCTCTTTTTAAAGGTTTTCGAATTCCTAAGTTCACTTGTGTTGACCCACTGGTGTGAGACACCAGACACCTCCTGAAGGTACACAGCATTAGCTCAGCAGAAAACCATGCTGACCTCACAGTTTATCCTTCTTAGCCTCAAAAGAAGAAAATCTTAAAACTAAGGAAACTCAGTTCCCTCATCTGTAGAACAAGGGGATAGTATTTCCAGACCATTTTGTCCTTCTGAAATATCCTCTCCCACTCCTTCCCAATTGATCTTGACTATATCCCAGGTAAGAAATACAAATACAAAATAATGACTTAAAAAATATTAAAAAGTTTAAAAAAAAGCAAAAATAAAAGCTACCAAACAATTTCTTTGGGAAGCAGTATAGGACATAACCCTCATCTTTTAATGCCTAATGGTTTCATAATTAATTCTGAGGTGGGCAGACCATGTCATTGTGGGTGGCCTTACTTTCTGACAAGACAGAGTCTCTTTCAGACCAAGGAATCAAACAGCTGCAGCCAGTTAAAGTTACTGAGCAGAACCTGTTTGGAGAGCTCTAACACTCTGAGCTCTCTGAGGAAAATTAAACTCTGGCTTCTTTAGGTGTATCTCCTGGCTACCTGGAACTGCACCTCTGAATAGGTGAATTCTTCCTGCTCTTAATGATTGGTCATAGATAAGAGGATTCAGTATGTTTATTGACAAGAACAATGCTGGATACACGTCCCTTCCATTACAGGGAGAATTATTGATTTTTCCCTGGTTTCTTTCATTTTCTTCCAACTTTATCAAACAAAGTAAGCTATTATCCAACCAAGACAGCTGCTGCTCAGAGCAGCGACTGGAAAAAACCCATCTAATTTGGTACTAAGTATTCAGGATGATAACAATCGCTGTACTCCCAGCACATCTCACAAAGGAGAAAAAACAACGTGCGCATGTTGTGGGAGGAGAGGAAATGCACAAACCCAGAGACTGCCAAAACACAACATCAGAGCAAGAACCCATAATCATCAAAGCAAAAATGGATGTAAAGTAGCACTGGAACTATTGTTAATATCGTCTGATCTTCTGAGATTGGAGGACATAATGGCCTTTGTTCATATGTGCAGGTATAAAGCCACAAAAATACTAAAGCTCACTTACTCTTCTACACAAATCTTTGCAGCCCTATAGTCTAACCTCACTATCTCTATCCCCTCCCTAATGTCTTCTTTCTTTTGTTTTCTTATTTTGAGTGGAACAAGCTCTCCGTAGAGCCAACAGCGAGCATCTCAGTGCACTACACACTCGGCAAAGCCTCCACAAGCACTAACAAGGACTTTTCCCACAGAATCAACCACATGGTGATAAGCAGCTGCATGCAGACAAAATAGTCAGGGCTGCCACGCGACCCTAGAATTCAGAGTCCTCCATTTGAATCCTGCACTCTCAGGTTTTATTACCATTCCTAAAATGTAAAAATACACTTTTACAGAGAAAACCACACTTAACGTGACACCACAACCACAAAGATAGATTCTTACAGAACAGCACTGTCTCCTGAGTAGGAGTTTTTGAAATATCTGTAACAACAAAGCGTTAAGATCATACATTAGCTATCACTGCTTCCCTACTTTCCCCCACCACCCCTTACATCCTTCAGCTATTAATTCACTTATTATTTCTGGTTACACATTGAGCAGTTCAAAATCAGCACAGTAGAAATCCATGTCAGGACACCACTAATCAGAAACTTAAGAAGAAATCTCATGTATGCACTACAGAAAGTCTTCAACAGAGTTAAAGAACAAATAAATACAGACCCAAACATCTCTGGGGTTCCCAGCTCTGCTCTCCCTACAGCTTTGGGGCAGTACTTAGCACCCACCTGAATGCCCTCAAAGGTTTTAGGCAGCTACCTAAAGCCTCTTCTCTAGTTCTCAGCTGGGTTTGCACCTGGGGAAATACCGGCCCAGACAATTAACCCTTAACTGCCACACCCCTTGAAATAGAAAAAAGTCCAACTCGGTCTGATTGACACCCTGTATTTCCAAATACAAAAGATATTTTCAGACACCTGTCTTCCAGTTCAAAACATCCAAGGAGCATAAATTTCCATTCAAAGGAGGTGCCTACCTATTTCATGAAGATTAAAACAAAGATTAGGTTTTTTTCTGAAATACAGAGTTTGAGCTACAGTAGCCCAATGGTAGACGGG
>VZRI01003324.1:414644-491889 GCA_013397515.1 Upupa epops
TAGCCCAATGGTAGACGGGTGGGGGGGGGGGGGGGGGGGGTTGGGGGAGTGTTTTATTTCTGCTGAGCACAGAGTCAATAATACACTTGGGGTTTTTGTTATCTCTCAGCAGCACTTACATGGCCTCACAGCCTTTTCTGCTTCTCATCCTGCCCCACCAGTCAGTCAGCTGGAGCATCTCTCCTCTTTCATATATGAGGCCAGGCTGAGGGAGTTGGGGCTGTTCAGTCTGGAGACAAGAAGGCTCCAAGGTGACCTTATTGTGGCCTCCAGTATCTGAAAATGTTTTCTGGAAACATGTTTTCTGGAAAATGTTCTGGAAATGTTTGAAACCCACCTGGACCTGGTTGGGGTGTCCTGCTGTGGCAGGGGGATTGGACTGAATGATCTTTTGAGGTCCCTTCCAATCCCTGATGATTCTATGATTCTAAGACAACCAGAGGGGACACAACCATGACAGCTGACCAAAGGGGCATTCCAGCTCATATGTGATGTTCAACATATAAAGCTGGGGAGGAAGGAGCAGGTGGAAGACATTCTAAGACACAGTGTTTGTCTCCCCAGGTCACTGTTACATGTGATGGACCCCTGCTCCCCTGGAGATGGCTGACCATCTGCTTGCTGATGGGAAGTGCTGAAGGAATCCCCTGTTTTGCTTTGTTTGCATGCATGGCTTTTGTTTCACCTAGTAAACTCTCTTGATCTCAACCTATGAGTTTTTTCGCTTTCACCTTCTGATTCTTTCCCTACTGGAGGGGGAGAGAGTGAGCAGCTCTGTGAAAGTTACTTGCCAGCTAGGTTGAAGTCACAACAGTTTTATAAACATCTCTGAATTTAGCCTTGTATACAGTACAGAGAAGAAAACAACAAAGCAAATTAAAGCAAAGTTTCCTAGTGTTTTCATGGGTGTTTTTCGTATCAACATGGAAGACAGAATGCTTTACCTTTCTCAAATGAATGTATTCTGGAAGGGCAAAGCATTGTATCCTACACTCTTATTGGAATTGACCTCAGACCACTCTCCAATGATAATTAATGAACATTGCTTCACTGCTCTTCTTTAATCTAGATAAGCATCAGCAATCTTTTACACAGCAGGAAATCAGGGAACACAGGTGTTAAGTGACTTGCCCAAGGTCACACTGTAAGGCTGCGTCAGAGTTAGGAATGAAATCAGTTCTCTGCAAGACACCAATCTACAACTTCAAAACTACTATTGAACCACTGCTGCTCCTCTTAAATCCCTGTAAGTGATTCTGTGCAGGCTGGGAACGTCTTTAACATAATTCTGAGGAGATGACCCTAGATTTAAATGTCATGCTTCCCTGAAGTGGTGTGAACAGTAAAGGAGAAGACCAAGGGGTTCCATAACTGCATGAGAGGGCTGCAGCATCCCTTTCTTGCACCATTTGCTCTGGCCCATGGAGCTGTGCATGGGAAGAAGGCTAGCCCAGAGGAAAATGAGTGTACTAACATAAGATAGATCACAGCAGCCTGTAATCCTTCAACAAATAAGAATTCCAGACTACATTAATCTTCTATCATGCCATCATGCCCACGAGACTCCCTTCTTAAATCTGCTATTAATGGCCACAGAGCAGTGAAGGGTCACTGGAAGTTATGAGGAAATGGCATATTTGGGGGCTTCATTCTCATGCTTCGATCTTAGAAATGGGAGAACAATCTACACGAAGAAAGGAAAAAAACCACCACCTGTCTGTTATATTTTGTCTTCCCTAGACAGCTTCATGATCTATATCGTTCATATAATGACACAGCTTGTTCCATTCTTCAATTACTTGTCACTTGAACCTGGCAGACTTCAGAAGGCGAAAAATAGTAGAGAAGGCAGCCAGTAATTACCCACTATTGTACTAGTAGCAGAGGCAGAAACACACATTATCACATTTCTACACATCTGTCTATACATTTAGTTAAAGAAAAAGGCTACCTTCTCACGACAGTGTGCTGTTGTTGTTACGTCACACCAAAAGTTATTGTAACCACCAGTTTTAATCAGTATTAATAAGAAAATTAATTAAGCACCACTTTGAAACTTCAGAGAAAATTCAAAAACGTATCTGAATATAGTGGAATTATTTACTTTTCCACATGAGAAGACTGAAGTGTCTGACTGGAGGCTGTTTTCAGCTCATTTGAGCTGGTGTAGCTGGAACCAGACTGTAGCTGTTGGCATTATTTACCATTGTTTAGCACAAACTAAACTTTATTCAAAAGAATAGTTTTTCATAAATGCAAGTTGAGATGCCAAAAAAAAAAATAGATTCAAGATACTATTGCCTGTAACTGAGCTCTTTATGAATAAGGATTTCTCACAAGAGCAGAAGGTGTCCACAGAGAGCACAAAATCAAAGCATAAGCTCAAAACCAAAAAGGAAGATATTCTAATGAGAAGAACAGGAGAAAAACCATCAGGGAAAGCGTGGAGCTGGAGAAGAGTGGTAACAGAGTAAATGGCACCTCCCACACTCTCAGCTTTCTGCAAGGGATCACCTGTGCTGATAAAGTCTGATTACTGCTGTGTTAGAATGATCCCTTGCTCTCATGCCTTGTTCCTGCATGAGTTCCACTGATATGAACTGTATCTTCACATGCATATTTGAAGTAGGTGAAAAAGTAGATGCAAGCAACTACTTTTATCAGCTTCTTGGTGATAAAGGCTTTCTCTTCATCAGAATTCCCCGATGCACTTCTCAGACTCTGCACAATATGATTGCCAGTTGCATGACATAAATTTAAGTACTAAATTAAAGAATTTGGTATTGTGTCATGAAAAGATGTGAATCATCAAAATCAGATGCTACAAAGCCTTATAGATGTGGAAGACAATAAAAATTAAGCTTATCAAACCAAACAGGTCTACAGATGTCACATCAGTCTATGTGATGTGGCAACATCCATAAATAGAAAATAAGTCCTGCAGATGTGGGAACTGTGATCTCTAAGAGGATGTACACTGAGAAGGGGTGAGTGGATTAGAATAAGAAAAATCAGGCTACTGTAGTTGCTTCTCAATCCTTTATAGTTTTTCTGGAAGCTAAATTCTACAAACTAACCTAATATTTGGATTCCCCAGACAGATACTGAATCCAAGATACAATGGTCTCAAAATGTTTTTCAGGGATTTGAATCATTAGCAATTTCCTTTGAATCTGAGCATCCACCAATTAAGAAACTGCAGGGCAGTAAAGTGTGAGAGAGGACTGTGTAGAGAAATTGTCATGCTGCTGCTCTGTCATCCTGGCTAATAACGCATCACACCCATTCTCTAGGCACTGCATCTTAATGGCAGAGACACACTTCACAATGAGATGATTTGTCACATAGCCAAACCAGAAAAATTCTGGAAGAAGTCATAGGTCTTGCTCTATATGTTTGTCTGTGTTTTTCCGTGAGGAAAACAAGATGGAAAACAAAAGAGCATGGAAGCACACCTGCATCTTCAGGTTGAGATGTTCCTTTCATTTAGGTGCAGCTCATGATAATGCATTGCAGGTCACAGGCATTTAGGAATGTACGTATAGCTTATGTCTGATAAAATATTTAATATGACTGGGCTAGAAACCCTAATTGCGTGTGGAGAGTCTAAAGTGAACCGTCCAGATTGGATAGTGACAATTAGCCAGCTGTGACTAGGAACAAAGGGAAAATAGACTGTACTAAGGAGGAACCAGCAATGGCATTTACATAATTTACATACGTTCTGATTATTTGTAGATCAGGATTGGGAAATAGCAAAGCTATTAGCTCCAGATAGGGTCGCTGGGCATTTGTGCCTATATCCAACATTTAATTCTGAGGCAATGCATATGATGTAAGTGGGAATGAAAGTCATCCAGAACTTATGGAATGAGATAAACGTCACAAAAATGAAAGCAGGCACTTTCATATTTACAAGATTAAAAGTTCCCCTTCAAACTATAACCATACAGATGTAATTATGTGTTTTGGTTATGTCTGAAAGGATTGTATATGGATACTGAGCATTTCCTGAGAAGCTTTTCAAACAAATGAAGTCTCAGCCTCTTCATTACTTCTTGTTGGGATAATTTGAAGAATTATGGTTAGTAAGGACATACCAAACATTTTCTGAAAGGGTAATCAGGGTGAAAACATTTGCCTCTTCTGTATAAAGAATGTTTCTTAGCTCTCCTCAACTGTCCAATGTTTGACTTTAAGGAGGAATCTTTCCTCAATTTGATTTGCAAAACACAATTAGCAAGATTGAGAAAGGCATTTTATTCATTCTTATTCCTTGTACCTCCATCAAATACAGTATCCTATCCCTTTTATCAATTCATAATTCAAATAAGGCACCCTTTCTTCTCTATAGGCTTATTCTGCAACAATACACATTGCTTAGAGATGTCAATGCATGTTTTATTACAAAAGTCAAACTAGGCTTTATCCATAATTTTCTAAATCTCATTAAGGTTCTTTCATATTGCAGATAGAATAAAATGGCTCTTTAAACTTTATAAATCTATTTCCGCTGGTTCGGGGAATCCATTGCCATCTGTGGTTACAGTATATGACAAAGCAATGCCTTGGGGGTGAGCCTGTTCAAATGTAGATAAGGTGGCCTGCAATGAATCACTGTCCTCTGGAAGTGACTAGCTTGTTAATAAAAGGTCAGAGATCATAGCATCACTGTTTCTCCTACTATTCCAGCAGAAAGAGCAGCAGTGACTGGATTTTCTTTATCGCTTCCTTTTTTTTTTCTCCTCACTGAAATACTCTCAAGAATTTGCTCTTGTTCCTGCTGTCTCTGTGTTGCAGATGAGCCCTGCCTTTTGAGGCAGCACAATCACACAATGTATTTCTAACTAGGCAGGACTGCCATAGAATGGAACTGTACAGATTTCAGACTCCTTTGCAGGATTTTTTGTGATTCAGTTTCACTTTTGTTGTTAAGAACATACACTTTTAGATGCTCAAACCCTCCCTTTTGAAAACTAGGCTAATACCAAAGGATGTGCCTTGGAGGACACTTTTAATCAGGGATTATCCTCTAAGCCTGTCAATGAAGGCAGGTTTATTTCTCTTGACTAATTCCACTGAGTTTTCTGAATGAAAATATAATAATACAATTTCCTCTATACAACATTCTGATTTCTCTGTGGCAGTCAGGGTTATGTTTCCCTTTAAAACTTGTTTAGCCTCAGGCTCCAATTCAGTAAAGAACTTAAGATCATGACTAAGTGCTTTGCAAACCCAGCATTTTGGTTGGTGTAGTATCTTGGCTCCACAGTCTAAAAGCTAAAATTCCATAAACACTAATCAGAGCTAGTTAACTCTTCTCATAGAAGGTTGTATTTGGCTGAAAGTCTGGGAATACTCCAAATCCCCAGATACATTTTTATCATGATAATTTACCTAGTGCAGTTTGCAGTTAAAGACTCCAGGGCAACCATTCATGTATTTAGACTGAAAAGACAATAAGGCTCTAAGAGCTTTGTCTAGCCAGGAAATATTTCCCCACAACATAGTATCTAATTGGTATAGCCCTGTTTAAATTTATCAAATACACTCTGGGGACTCTGCTACCAGAATAAAACAATGTAAAACAAATACACAACCAGGTCCCAGTGATACTGCTTAGTACTGTATTTTTACAGCACTTTTTTTTCCAAAGAGATCTAAAAGCAGCAGTCAACATGAGAAATGGAAAACCTTACCTGGAAAAACTTTCTGACTGACAGATGGGAGAAGAGGAGTGATTCAGCAGAGCTAAGGTTCCAAATGAAGCAGCTGGTCAGTGCTTAATGAATTTTATCAAGAGTAGAGGATTAGATTCCATTAGCCTATCCAGACATAGTTGGTGCAATTCACCTGAACAGAGCAGTACATTTTATACTACAGCAGACGTACAAGACTGTTGAAATGTTGTGTGGGTCTTGTCCTGATATGAACTTCAGAGAAGAAAGGGGAAATGATAAAGTAGAATCATGAAAGGCAGTTTCTCTCACCTGCTTTTCAATTTCCTTGTTAGAAACTTGTATTACCTACCCAGCTCGTCTGACCTCATCCTACCCCTAGAGAAATCTTACGATTTTAAAAGCATCTTTCTAGGCTGGTCATGTATTTATTATGTAAGTAGAGAAGATACTCCACGCAGTATTTGATGCTTCTGATACTTGAGATTTGCTGCCATAGAAAACCAACTTTCCAGTCTAGAAATGAATCGCAAAGAGAACCTGTATGAGGGATAAGGATGTACGGTGAAGCCCAATGAAATTTTTCTGCACACAAAATGTTGACTCTGAGATACGTGTATTTTCCATAGAAGAAGATATTCCTGCCACTTTTCTTACTTAAAATTGTAAAATGCATTCAGAATTCAGAGGAACATGCAATCTACTCCACACTGAACACAATTCTCATTTATACAATGCTCCATTTATACCAGACTGTCAGCTTAAAGGACCTTTGGAGTAGGAGTAATTACAGTTATGCACACTTCATGGCCCCATTATTCTGACAAAGTGGCGTAAGGAAGCTCCGATGCAGAAGAAAATCAGGTCTACTTATTTTTTAATACAGTGACTTTAGTAAGGTTGTGTTTTATCTTCAATTCTGTCTGTATATCTCAGTCCTCTCCTGTGCTTTTGTGTGTTACTTCCATTGCTCAATACTATACCCGGTCTTCTCAGAGTACTGTGTCTTCAATAAAATATGAGAAAGTTAGGAATGAAGAGTAAACTCTTGATTCCAGTCACATACTGAGTGACAGGGGGATGAATGCCTATGTGTTTTGAACTTCTGCCATTTTCATCCTTTCGGATGTTCTTGTGGTTCTGCTCTGACTACAGGTCTGTCCTTTATTTATTAACAGCAACTCCATACTCCCTGGGTGGTGATGTTCTTAACTCTACTCCTGTGACACCTCATAGTTTTGAGCTGATTTGAATCTTATTTTTGGCAATATTCCTTGCTTTTAACCTCCCAAGTTTTAGTAACTAGTGAAGTTAAAAGGTAATTTCTTTTAATAATCTTTCTCCCATAAAGGAGTTACAGGGATCATCCTTGTACTTGATCAAAAGTCTTTTGGACTTCTTCTAGTGTTCATTTCACCACACTGCACTTTGCAAAGTTCCCTAAAACTGTAAAACAAGAAGTAAGTGTGTTGGGACAGACTACAGGTAATCATAGCAAAGGATGCAGATATCAAGAGACAGGTTCTAGGTAGTTCCCAGTAAAGCTCTACGTCTCTCTGAGGTTTCAAGTAACATTGCAGGAGTTCAAGGTGAATGTGACAAGTATGCCAGATCCACAAGGTTTTGGAAAGCCATTGGGAAATATCTGAAAAAACTAAGAATTCTTAGAAAGATTCTACATACATAGAAAAAGACTACAGCTAGGAATTATTAGAAATCGCTGGGGAAGTTCTAGGAAGTTTTCAGACTGGAAAAGTCCACAGGGGATTCTCAGAAAGGCTCTGCATTGAGGACTTCCTTAAAAACAGTGGGAAATTCAAAGAAAGCAACAGGGAATTGATCTCTTCAGTATGTTCTGGGGCACCATACAAAGCCATATCTGGAGTGTGCATCTGTAGGGGAAAAAGGAATAGTCACGCAGCAATGAGACAGATAAAAGGGGACAAAAGGTAACGAAGAAACTAGAAGTCACCTAATTAGCCTTCTTCACCATCAGAAGAGAAACCTGTTAGCTGCAATCATTTTCATGGTGCCTTTCCAGGATCCTTATCTTTCCTTACCACAGAATCCCATTTTCTATGTTGCTGTATCTAATGCTGCCTTCCAGCCTCATCAGAGGAGGCTCTGTGATGAAATTTCTTCTTAAATCTGACACAAGTGCGGAAGGGATTTGAAAGTGCTCTAACTGCTAGATCTTCCACTTGCATCAGCTCCGTGTCATGTCTAGTTCTTGCTGAGGAACACTGCAAGTGCTGCGTAATTCCTTTATTTCCTTATTATGTGAGGGGTAGGTGTCAGGAGGATGGAGCCAGGTTCTTCTCAATGTCATCTGGTGATAGGACAAAGGGGGAACAGGTGCAAGCTGGAACAGAGGAGTTTCCATATAAATATCAGAAGGAACTTCTTCACACTGAGGGTAACGCAGCATTGGCTGCCCAGGGGGGTTGTGGAGTCTCCTTCTCTAGAGACGTTCAAGACCCGCCTGGATCTGTTCCTGAGCAACTTGGTCTAGGTGATCCTGCTGTGGCAGGGGGATTGCACTAGATGATCTTTTGAGGTCCTTTCCGATCCCTAATGATTCTATGATTCTATGATTTATAAAATATTACCACAGTCTTGGTCATGCTGTGACCAGAAAGTGACCCATTGTCAAGAATTGTGCCAGTGAAAGAAACCTGACTACTGTGAATCCAAAGGTCAGGAAGGGCCCCACTTGATGAATTTGAGTTGTCAGCATAAACTATTTTAAAATAAAAACATAGCATGTGAGAGAGAAAAGCATCTTGCAAAAAGATCAAGGAGGAGTCAAGAGAAGCAGGTGCCTTGACTAGCCTTCAGTTGCAGCGGTCTGTCTCCGTGCAGGCTTTAAAGTTTCAGGAGGTTGACTGCTACTGTCAAGTCCTCTGCATGACATGCTCCAAAGATTTATGTAATGACAAGGAATATAACTCTTGACAAAGGACAGAGGTCAATTTGAGGGTAAGCATCTCCAGGAAGGAATAAATTGCTCCTAATTGAGGGCCAGCACTCCTTCCTGGGGTGGCAGACAGAGGATTCACACATTGGATGTGCACTATTATCAGTGTACACCAGTCTAAAGCACACAACCTCCTGGAGTGAAATACAAAGAAGCCCATATGAACCCCTCTCTGCTTTCACAGGAAGCATCCAAGAGTAAGAGCTAATGCTGCCAGAAGACAGAACATCCACCAAGGGTTTGTCAGGAAAATACAGGTCAGAGCAACGGGATTTCCAATTTCAGCAGCAGAAGCCATATTTCTTAAAATTGTGTCAAATGATAGCAGGGCCCAACTGTACAAGACTTTGTACATCAGAGCCTATCACCCAGAGAGACCTCAGAGCAGGCAGAAAAATAAAGCATAGGTGACAGGACTGCCTAAATAAGTCAGAGCAAAAATGCCATGGTAGCAAAAGTCAGGTTTGTTCTGCAAAGCTAGTTTATTTGATGAAAAAAACCCAGAAGTTCTCCTTTCTATTTTTCATTAATTTCTAAAGAAGAATGAGACCCTGTACTAGAAACTTATTAGTAGCAGATGTGATTTAAATATCTGTAGAAAACAGGATTCAGATTGGAGAAAGAAGGGCATGAATTCTACAAGGCATATTCGCAGAAGTGTATTTTTACGATGCAAATGTAATGCAGTGAAAGCTTTGCTCCCTGCAGCATCTAAGAGCTCATATCTGACAATTCTGCTACAGAACAAGGTAATTAATTATCATGCCAGAAAATATTGCAGCAGTCTCCCACTTCTGCAGTTTATGTTTGCAGGCAGTTCCACACCAGTTGCTCCAGTTGTCTCTGTGCATTATTTGACTTTTTGAAAGTGATCCCCCAAATATAGATGAGTATTTCAGGTTAACATTAAACCCTGACATGAAATCTATTGTTGGCTACTGTTTAGAAGCGATTTCAGGGTAAAATGGAATATTAACTTCATACCTTCTGAAGAGATCGAAATCTTTTCTATCAGTTCACTGTGTGTTCCCCTTCCCACAGCTTGCTACCTGCATTCCAGCAATGTATTTCCTCCACACATGGCAGCTGTTTTCTTGGATGCAGCTGCCCACAAAGCTAGAGTTAACAGGACACAGTATTTTCAGAGGGAGGTTTCTGATAAGATGTATGTAAGAAACTTCTTTTTCCATTTTATGAGTAAGCAATCAGATCCTGGCTCATGGAATCTCACAGAAAACTCTGTTCTTCACGTGGTGGTAGTTTGTTATTCAGCTTTGCCTTAGCTCTCACATTACCTTAAAGTATGTGAATGCTACATGACTTTAGTCATCTGTTCCTACTGCCAAACCTCTGAAAGCATGTCTATGAAGTAATCCCATGAGGAACTGGCTATAAAATGAAAAGAATAAAAAAACAAATTGATGCAGTTTTATCTCTGCTAATGTAAATATAACTTCTACACATAGTATCTATCATTTACATTTGTATCTTGGATAAGTGGCAAAAAATACTCTCTTTTCCATGTAAATATTGTGTTTGAGGCAGCATTTGTACATGAAAAAAAGTAAGAAAGAAAGGAGCCATCTATCTACTTGTGCTGTAACATCATTAGACAATCTAGTCTCAAGAAGGGAGATAGTACATTTGAATTAGATGTGTATTCTGGAAATCTGGGGTTTGATGCTAAGTGAAAAATGGGTGTGAGCTCTATTAGTCACAATGAGCCAGTTCCATTACCCAGTAAGACTGAAATGCCCAAATGTCTGTGTGGATCTGCTTTGCAGTGTGTCATGAACACTGTTCTCATATTTAAACTGCTCTTCAGTGCAGAAAAATCAATAACAATGGCCTTGATTGCACACATTTCAACAGGAGTTCGAACTCTCAGCCACTCCTTCTTGGGCTAATAAGAATTTGTTAGGAATTAGCTTGTTAATTCTAGAGTTTCCCATTCCACTTAAGAGATGTGAAATCTTGTACAATTGCTGAGCATCAAGGCTCTAATGCTGCACTGTGCCACACTACTGGAGACATTTTTCAGCTAGCAGAAGAGACAATTCAAAATATCTGCTACTTTTCATCCCTTTAAAACAGATGTAGAAATAAAAGTACCCCAGCCACTCTCTTTCAGAAGGCTGTCTACTAGGGTGACTTTGCAGTTTGCTGAACCTCACCACGCATGGCACATTTGAGATGTGGGACAAAAGAAAGACAAGAGTGATGAACAGGGACAAAAGGATTTGGATGCATCAAGCACACTGAAAAATGTCTCTACGATGGTTACTAAATCCTTTTTTTTTTTTCAAACAGACTAAATACAGAAATCTTTCCGGTACTGGAGCACTATTAATGTGCATGACTAGAATAGCAATGAGTTGCCTCCTTGCCTTGGTCTTCCACTTGTCCTCTTCTTTACCAATTCTTGTCTGTCACTACAGCTTAGTTCAATTGTTACAGAGCTTTCCCCATAACACTATGATTTCAGAGTAATTCCTGACTGTATCCACAAATTACCAACCACTACACATGCTCCCTGATCTCAGGGGGAAACTAACCCCAGACTTTACATGACAACACTTTGCACACAGGAAAATGACTGAAACAAATAGATGCAACTTAAACCTGTTGATCAATTCCTTTTTGTTTTACGAGTCTGAACTGTTCGGCTCAGACAGGACTGCACTTGTAGGCAGAATTTTCAAAAACACTCTGCTCAGCATCCTAAAGATATCCCTCCTAACCTCAGCATCTACTTTTTGCACTGACATTTAAATTGACAACCGGACTTCTCTAGTGATCAAGGTTCTTAAATGGATCATTTCTGTATAATAGTTAAATAATGCAGAATATGTTCTATGTTGTACTTCATATGGAAATACTGTCATTGAAACACACGTCATGAAGCTGCTTTCTTCGTGGTGGCAAGTGTTTCAGGGAGAGAAAAAGAAATGTGTACAATGGCAAGATGGTAATGCCAGGGAATTCCTAAAGAGTGTTCGGTAAGTAGAAGAAACAGATGAGAAAACCTAGGAAACAAATGCAAAGATAGATTCATAGCAGTGCTAACAGATTGAATGAAATGTGCTGGAGAATGCAACAAATTGGGGAATAAATATTGAACTTCTCAGCTGCTCACATAGATATGACTAATATTTACAAATTGGGAACGTATGTAATTCAGGTTAGCTGGCAGAAGATAAAAACTCGAGAAAAGATAAGACTTTTAGTAAACTGTACCAGTTAGCAGGCCACTCTGACCCCTGATATCTTGACTTAGTCTGCTTTGAATTAGGATCTGACTTCATTTTGCATAGTGATATTTCACATTTTCATAATGAAGAGACAAAGTATGCAAAGGTGACATCGAAACCAATCAAGAAACAGAGTTTAATGTCCTTTTGCTATATGAAAATATAAATTTTAATACGCTCATTTATAAATGATTGTCTGTAATGTTACTGTACAATGCACAAAGAAATCTAATTAACCACAATGAGTCTAATGGCACTTCCGCTATCAGTCAACAGAACTGCACTATATGATGAAATTATTATGTGTGCTATTTGCTCTATACACAAATTAATTGACATTTTGAATGGTTGTTACCATGATCCTTTTACAGACTGCACTTGAAATAAAGTAAAATACATACCAAATGGAATGAAATCTAATTGAATAATGTAATACTAGCTGCAGTCCATTTCTCCCCAATCAAAGACGTAGTGGGTTTTGTAATATTAATTATTAACGATTTGCAATTTGTAGAACAGACTTTTAACCATTGAGTTAGTCTATCCACCAGCCTGTAATTTTAAATTATCTTTTAATTTACTGGGATTACAGATTTTAATATGCAATGAAGTTTCCTTCCTAACACCTAATGCACTTAATACATTTTGGCAATGCCTGGTTCCTGTATTCTGCCCTTGCATCTCTCCTGAGAAATTATTATTTTAATTCTAGTCAGTATCAGGTGACTCAAATAGTCTAAACCTCTCTAAACCCAAATAAAAGTCCAGCAGTCCTGCCAAAAAATATGCAAATTTATCTGAGCAAAATGTACAAGCAGAGCAAGTTGGTGGATCTTGGTTTTAGCAAAGAGAAGGGTAGAGGTGATGACTGAGATGAAGCAGCAATAGCAATACTGTCGATTGTTAACTTAAAAAAATTACTTCCTCTCCCCTCCCTATCCCATGGGACTCACCTAATCATACAGAAAAACACGCAGCAAGTTCTCCACATCACCTGCTGAGAGGCTGTATGTAGCGGGTGTAGCTGCTGCAGAAGTTGGCAATGCACAAGCATTTAAACCTTAGAGATGTCCAGCTCCTCAGAAAGGCCTGACTGCACTCATGAATGTCGCTCCTTGAAGCAGTTTCTAACCTAGTGGCAGACACAAACAAATTGAGGGATCACAGGGTCATGGCCTAAGAGGTCAAAATCTGTCCCAATGTACCTGCTGTTCTTAAGAGTGTTCCATGGGGTTTTTTTCCAGCAAGGTGCTCTACTCCATGCTGAGCTGAACCAAGTTGCCTACAACTGAATGCTTAGTATCTATCACACGCTTAAAGTCTTTGCTGAATGAAGACTTCTACTGAGGCATGAGTTAGTCCTTACAGTAGTTTAGTATACCTTGTAGCCTTGTAGTCAAAATTTATTGATATAAGAGAAAGAAGCGTGTTGCAGTGATAAGGGGAACTGGAGAGGAGAACAGACAGTTACAATATAAGAGAAACCAATCAACAGAGAGCTTTTGTTACTCTCAAGGACAACAGTCTGGTGTTGACAAGCCTTGCAGTTAATGACTAGAACTCCTCAACAATTTGTACCAAGCTCAACAATTTGTACCAGAGGTAAAAAGTTCACTAATAGAAAGGTGTCTTACTTCATCCCAGGACCTCAAGTTAGGACCACTGAGTGACACCATGCAGGCACAAGTGGGAGGAGTTACAGGCATGGTATATGTTACTGAAGCTTCAGAACTCTAATGTATATGTATGATTAAGTGAAGTTTGTGTATGAGGACTTGTAATCTAATCTCAAAGAACTTGAACCCTGACACACATGCTTGGCGGGAATGTCCCCAGCACTGAATAAACCCACCTGCTTCTAACTCTTTGCAAGTTGAGGGTCTGTTTCTGCCCATATCAATTATCACTTCTATTATTTTAACAGAGAATATAAAACTTTATATTATTGCATATAAAGACATTTACAATATTGTGCATCATTTCCCCCACTTTCCAGATTGTGGGACTTTTTCCTTTATGCAGGGTAGAACTGAAGTTTTACCCTGCATGTGCACCTTACTCATATTAAATGAGATTTTTTACCTCAGTGATGCAAAGCACAAGGACAGAAAGCGAATTGTGGGACACAGAATAACTTGTTCATGAAGGAGTTAAAGTATTCATCAACAGGAGCTCTTTGAAAACAGGAAATTCTGATCCATCGCATAGCTGTGGGCTTATGTGACATTTACGACAAGCGTGTATATTTTGAGATAGTTGACAATGACATCTTTATGTTTTTGTTATCAAAGCTTCCATCTTACAATCCCCTTTGGTCCTGAGTATTGTTAAAAATGTGCTAGGGTTATGGCTGTTCATACCTTTCCTCTTCTAAGTGGTTCAATGATCATAGAAGAGCAAAGTTTTATGATCCCTTCAAGGTATTTGAAAATGACACTAAATGACGTTTGTAAAGATTTCTAAAAGTCAGAAGAGCCTTATTTTCTTTCTGAGTGCTTGTTCTTATCCTTTGGAATTGTGTTAGATGCCAGTTCCTTCATTCTCCTTCTAGAAAAACACAAAGTGTAAATTCCACAGGTCCCATAAATCTGCAGGGAGCACCTGCAGATCAGCCATTGTGGACATTTTTTTCAGTAACAGCTTTTCTTTGGACTTACACAGTATTTATCTTCAGAGCTTACTGCAAGCATTACCTGCTGTATTTTTGCATCCTCACAAGAAGAACCCCTGTTTTACAGAGGAGAAGTAGGGGAGAAGAAAACAATTCAGTACCAGGCATCGGTACTGTAATTCATGCTGTAACTTGGAAGATTAAGAGGAAGCAGCTAGAAGAGGGCTGCGTTTTGAATTGTTGCAAACCAACACAGAAATGTGGTTCACAGTTTAGCTGAGAATGTGCCACTCAGACTAAACTGGTTGTGCCTCTGGAAGCCTCCTATAAGAAAAAAACTGAGTGCATGGTCTGTTTCAAGCACATGAATAATTCCATTTGCTGAAATACTTTTTGTGATGAAAGTTATCCAGCTGGTGAAAGGCTGAACCGAGACTTAATTCCAAAGGAAATGCATTAAAAATCAAAGGGTGAAACTCCCATTCACTTTAATGGGAACAAGCTCAGGAACATAATTGATGCTTTATGGACATCTGTAACATGAGAAAAGTTTCAGGGAACAACATCTGATGCTTAAATAGGCATATTAGCATCTATTTTCAGAAAATTCCTATTAACTGGTTTTGCATAAAAAATACGTCTTGCAGAATTACAGAATGAAGATCTGTTCAAAAAAACATTTGACTACAAAGTGTAAAAGGTGCTCCAGAAGCAGCTACCTGTTACACGGGTTGCATGTCGTACATACAGGACATCAGAACATAGGTTCCCAACTCTATTCACACTGAGAGCAGCACAGCCTGAAAACTACGAGCCCAGGTGCCTTGACTCACCCACACCTAACAAGAATCTGGTACTGCATTCACCACTGCCTTGTGCAGCATAAGAAATTATATTAACAGGCACCAGGTGACAACTGGCTGTCAAAGTCTGTGATGAGGAACCAGTAAGATCCATATCAGAACAATTTTCAAGATCTGTGTTCTTTTCTTTTAGATGGAGATGACAAAGGATCCTAGATATAAAAAAAATACATATATTGCTTTTGATCTTTTAATTAATTCAGACTTGCAAGAGAGGATAGCAGCAGAAAAACAGAAAGGGGAAGTTCTCTTTCTTGCTTTGTAGCTACTGCAGGTGGCTTTAGAAAGAGTCAGAAACATAGGGTGATGTGCTGAGGTACATGAGAGCTATTTGTCTCCCTTTTACCAAGCACAGTTACCTTGAATATGGCAGAAATGGTCTTGCATAGATCTGGGGGGCAAGGTCTGCAAGCAGTCTCCTAAACAGATCCATCAGTGGTTGCTAAGCCAAGTGAGTAGAGAAATGACGGGGAAACAGACAAGACATCAATACAGACCAAATGCTCCTGTTTGCCAGAATGACCTTGCTGGAACACTTAAGGTTTGGCACAATTTACATCACCACAGAGTCTCTGAACTGAGTCAAAGCCATCATTCAGATTAAAAGAATGTCCCTTCTCACCATCCAGCACTCTTGAACTGCACTGCAGTCAGTTCTTACAAAAAACAAATGCCACCTCAAATCCTTTTCTTTTATCTTTTTAATTATTTTTAACAGACAAGTTCTCTAATACACTCCCTGACTGTGGGAAATAAGAATATTACAAGAACTATAATCACTGCACCACCAGAAGTCAGTTTTATCTGGGGACTTTGATACTAGTAAAAAAATCAGTTCTCTGCCTCTACTCAGAAAAAAAAAACCCTAGTTCTGTGGGCACAAAGCTGCCAAGACTCCCAAAAATCCAACTGAGGGTTATTGAGGAACCACAAGATAGCATGACGTCTTAAACACTTTTGTGAGTGATTTCTCACTCAGTCACCGCCGTTTACATATGTCTGTTTGAATTAAAGAATGTTATTTCACAAACGCTTGATGCCTTAACACTGTTTGCTGGAGTTCAGGCAAGAAAAAGGGATTTGGACTAAAGAGAAGTCTTTATGATAATGAATAGACTGACTCACAGGAAAAACACATTGTTGGACTTAATAGTTAACTGCCAGTCATTTTTCTTGTTCCTTTGTTGGGGTTGAGGGGTCAACTTCAAATAAATGGCATCATTGTCTCCATCAGTAAAATGTAAATTCCATCTCAGTTTTGCTAAAGACCATCAGTACAAGAAAATAATTACCTTAATGTCCATTGCACTGATGGATTCTTAGAGGTGGTATTTTTACAATGAAATGTTAAAATTTTTATCAGTTTCCTTAGTGAGGTTGTAACTATTTATAAGCACTGCAGATATTCTCAGAAAATACAAGAAAGCATAGCAGCAAAGAACAGGAGCACTAGAAATTCAATGGTAGTATTATCACTCAGTATTTATAGTTACATTCTCAGCAACTCACCTGTTTCTAGTGGCTTTCTAATATTAACTTGCTTAACCTGTGAACCAAGAGGGTACTAAGCATCTCTGTAACGAGTAGGCTACCTAAAAGCTTAAAATAGGACACATGAGCATTGTGTTCAGGCACAGACAAATAGGAAATTGTTATGGGCAGCAGACTGCTAATAATCATGAAAACCCAACAGTGCTAAGGCAAAGCTTTTGAGCCCACTTGCTTGACTATAACCATTAATACAGGACACACCACGCATTGACAGTACTGAGCAAGGGAGAACTGGAAGCTGAGTCCTGTCTTGCCTCACTACTTGCTGACCTGTGGTGTTGCAAGCCTCAAATGAGCTGGGGTGCTGGTGAGGTATTCTTACTCAACACTGCCCTTCTCATTGCCAACTATTAACTTGATGTTCCTGCGTTCCTTGCTGAATTGTAACCCATTTTAGAAATGCAAGATAATGAGATACAGACAGTTTGTCAGAAGCCACACAGTCAATTTTGGCACAATCAGGACTATCAATTCTTTCCTTGAGCTTTCTTCCACCTGAGTGAACCACAGCATTGGTGTTCTCTTTGATTTTGACTTAACATTGATTTTGGTTCACACTTAAAACCTAAGCTGTTCCCAGTGGCAGTTCAGAAGCTGACTCGCACCTTCTTCCATCATCCCTGCCATGGGGCCAGCAACCCTGGGACAGGACAAGACAAGTAAGAGTAGGAACAGTTCCAGCTCTGCCAACTTAATTGCTGGAAACATGCCAGAACCTTCAGACAACTTCAGTTGCAAGCCGTTGCCGATCTGACTTCTTTTGACAGAAACGAGCCAGGGAGGGCACAGGCAAGCTGTTCTACCAGAGCAGTAGGAACTTTCAGCACCACAGTAGTGATGATCAGCAGCAACCTCTCCCAGAGACACAAGGTAAGCCACAGTTCAATGAGGTTTGCTCAGAAGTTGCCAAGTCCAAAACAATTTCTACAATGACTCTTTTCTGATCCAAGCCTTACTTATGCTTTACTGAACTGGAATCTGCTATGTTGCTATAAAACCCTTCCAGAATGCGGATTTTTTAAAGTATTTTTTGAACTCTGCATAGCTAAAGCAAAAAATCTTTCTCTGCAAACCTGGCCTGAAGAAACCAGGTGTCCACTTGTAATTAGGTACTCTGACAGAAATCCCAGCCACGACTTCTAGACAGTAAAATCCTCACTAATAAAATTTACAGAAAAGATCTAAGGTGTCTAAAACCACCCTCCAGTCATTTTTACCTCAAGGCACAGGAGTAGTCCAATGACTTCAGCACAGATTAAGGGTTGGCAAGACTAAGTTTCAGAAGTTTAGCTACCCGTATAAATATGAATGGAACTCAAACACATGCAGCAAATATCAAACCCCTTCATTTTAGCGAGTTGCAGAAGTTTTGAATGGAAGCTTGAACAATACATAACTGATGCTGCAGCCAGCACGTTTGTCTGGTTTGAACTTAAAACTACACCAGTGCACACAGGAGAGTTGTGTTCTGCTTCTACCCCAAATTGGCCCCACTTTATTTAACCATTTCCTTTTGGATCAAATGCACTGTGCCAAATTCTACAATGAAAGCCTGATCCAAAATTCATCCAAGTCTGCAGAAATACTCCATATTATTTCAGTGGGCTTTGGAACAAGCCCATACTGATAGCCATTGAAATGTATTGAACTAACCCTTCCTGTGGAGCTCCAGTAGCCAGCATGGCCATAAGGATTCCAAACCAAGCTTTATACCACTGTCAGTCAAATAACAAGTAAATGGCAGTAATGAATAAGTAATTCATTATGTTTTTGTCTAGTTTCATCTTCTCTGAGCTCACCAGTTTGATTTCCAGGTGAAGAACCCTTTGTTTGCCTTTGCTACCTTATATAGATACTTCAGACTGGGTCATGAACTGCTTAGTTATTGCAGACCACTGAAATAGGGTTTGCATGAGGACAACAAACACCCCACAGTGAAAAGATACACAATATTTAAAGTATTTAGAACTTTTAAATATCTACTGGTAGCCAGCAGAACTACCTAATTTTACCCTGCCATTAAACTCATATTAAAGATCCACTGCCATCAGCAGAAATTAAACGGGACCCTGCAGCACAGGACTTGGCATTCTCTCTTGTCACCAAGTCAATTCCTTGCCTGCTTAATAGACAATGCACCCTTTTACAACAGGTCATCTTGCTTGCTTCAGCCATTCATTTTCTCACATCTAATGCCATAATTTCAAGGAAACTAGTTTAGGAACAAAGATATCTGTGTAAAGGTAAGCATAAAAGATAAGGGTTTCTTCGTGGGTTTACTTAATTCTGGTTTGGGATGACATCGTAAGGAATTAGTTGGGAAAGCCCAAAAGAGAAGTTAGAGCAAATTCCATGGGAAACATTCATCTGCTAGTGTAAAAGAGTTCAGAACACATATATGGAAACATTTACTGAACATTTTCTACAGCATGCTTAAATACATCTAGACTACAGAGAGAGAATGCCACACGTGCCTTTTATAATACCAGAGTGGGAGATATTAGCCTGGGTTTTTACAAAGGCATAAAGAAGAGAACTGCATATGCTATTTTGCATGACTGAAAACAAACCATTCAACAAACAAGGCTCTTGACTTCTGCTTATCTGAGCCTTTGTTTGATAACATCATCTTAAGGGGATGAGTTATAACAACTCCTTCTCATTAACTTTTCAATATAAACATAGATGCAAATCATATTTCAACCTCTTTAAAAATCCAGACAAGCTCAGTGCTTCTGGACAGCCCACTCAGCACCCAAAGGCTTATCTGTATAATGGCATTCCTGAGAAGTACCTCTTCATCTACCACTAATTTCTAATGTTCACCAGTCTAGCTCCCTGAAGCCTATGCATTTCATTTTGCCCAGAAGGGATAATTCTCACTTGCCTAAATTTGAAGCATTCAAACGACACTCAGTATTCTGCAGTTCTGTCAAGGAAAGAAATCCCTCTTGCTGCACCATCCCAGTGCTTATTGAAAATGCATGAAAGAAGATGGGAATTCTTTAAGCCATGTGTCCCTGAAGCTTTGAATATCTGTACCTCATGTCCAGCCTCACTGTTCTCACTGGGCAGATGATGGCAACTGGGCTGTTAAAACCCTGAGCCTTTTTATAACTAGTGAGAAGAGATGGAGTAAATACCAGCAAAGACTGCAACAGTGCAAAGAGATGCTAGTCTGAGAACCAGCAAAATGAATCCAAGAATCATACTGACTGCTAAGTGCCTGCAGTCCAACTCTGCCTTTCACATAGTGATTTTGTCCCATCCAGTTGCTCTGGAGCACTCAAGAAATCTGATCTATCACAATTAAATACAGTCAGGATGACTTGAAACCTGTGACTCCTACCCTATTCTCAGAGCTGATGATATTAGCCCAGCCTGTGGTTTCCTCTGTTAAAGATCCTCTCCTTTCCCATTCAGAGATCCAGGCGTCCTCATTTTGCTCGAACCCACACAAAAGTGCGTTTTACAAGTGTGCCCTGGGCCGGGGAAGTGCTTTACATACCAACCCGTGCTCAATCAGCTCCTCATGCACCCCCGCAGGAGCAGCTGGGACACGACCTCCGCATCCTGCCAAGAGCTGGCCGAGCAGTTCGGCGCCCAGAGCTCTCCCTGCAACTCCCTCTGCCTTACACTGATCAATGAAGGCAGCAGCAGCCGCCGCAGCCGGAGCAGTTGTGGAATCACCGGGATCACCTTTCCACACCTGCCCTGAGTTTCGCCTTTGCGGTGTGAAGCCCCTGTCCCCTCCCTTCTTTGACGACAGAGCAAGCCGCCCCGCAGGGCGCTGCGCCCCGGGGCAGCCCCTACCCGTCCGCACATCGCCTCCCCCCCCTCTTCCCCAGCTTCCCAACCCGTGGTCCCTTGGCTCTGTCAGCGCTGCCCTCTGCGCACAGAGTCCCAGTTTTCCGCAGAGAGGGAACCCCAACACTTCCCCGCACCAGGTGCACCTGTTTTTTATGGGGAGAAAACCCATAATAAAATCGGACCCACACTTTAAAGAAAGTGAGCAGCATCCTCTGGAATGTGTCCGAGCAGACACCGAGCGAACGCGAGACAGAGGTTTTTTGGGGGTTGTTTTTCTTCTTCTNCCCCGCCGTGCCCGCGGCCCCCCGCAGCACGGGCTCCCGCACGGGGAATGGCGGAGTAGCTGGAACTGGGGGGAGGAGCGGGGAGACCCCGCGGGCGATGGTCCCTCCTGCCCGCTGAGGTGCGGGAGGGGGGGGTGGCTGCGGGCAGCGGCTCGGAGCTTGACCTGGTTTGTTCGGGGGCTGCGGGCAGCGCTGGCGGATCCGATGAGCTGAGCAAAATCACAGGCGGGAGGATTTGGGGGTAAGTAAGAGGTCGCCCCAAAAGGACACTGCTTTTTTTACTGTTTTGGAGGGGTGTGGGGATGTTAATTTGTGCAGAAGCATCGCGGGTCGGGGCACGCAGCGGGATGGCCATTGCAGCGCAAGGACTTGGCGAACTCCTAACCGGAGCCTCTGGCTGCCAAAACCCATCGAAACGGCGAGAAGTTTGGGTTGTTTTTTCTCTTTCCTTCTTGTTCAGGTAACTTTGACATTGTCGTCATTCTCGGCCGAGCTGCTCAGAGCCCCACGCTGAGCCCTGGATCTCTGCAGTTCACATTTGGGGGAACACACAGGGGTTAGAGACGTGTAACACAGCATCCCCCGCTCCCTCCTCTATCTCAACGCCCGGGTGCGGGGGGATGCGGGTCCGTCCCAGCGGAGAAGGGCCGCTCCGTGCGCGTGGTGAGCCCGACCCCTGCAGTCGCCCGGCGGAAGCACCGGCTGGGTTCGCCCGGGACTGCGGAGTCCCCGGCGGGGCTCCGGTAGAGAGGGAGAACCGTCTGCTCCTTGGTGCGGGAGTGAGTGGGGAGGAGGGGGTGGGTTGGAGAAGGCGTTACAGCGGGAATTAATCTCTTTCCGCTCATTTTGCAGCAGCAGCAGGAGAGAAACCCCCCGCCCTCGGCTCCCTCCCCCCGCCCTGGCATCCTGGCAGTGCCCGCTGAGAGCAGCGGAGTTTGGGGGTAACTCGCTCCTGGCCGCCCTGGAATAGAGACGCTGCGGACCGGATCGGCTGGGGTTTGTGGTCTATGTCTTGTTGGGAAATCTGGTGGATTTTTTTCTCGCTCGTGGAGGAAGAGCCCGGTGCCGGCAGTTGGCTTCGTGGTGTTTTTTGGAGGGCGAAGGAAGGGAAGGGATCTCGCTTGAGCAGCGCAGAGAGAGAGCTCGGACATGTGTTGTCAGCACATCTGGGGAATACAGGCTGCGAGTCCGAAAGGAAATTCACTGGGATCGTTCAAACTGCGATATTGATCTTTGTTATTTTTTTTTTCGCCGAGGGATGCACTTGGCATGAGAATCGGAGGATGGAAATTGTTTGGGAGGTGCTTTTTCTTCTGCAAGCGAATTTCATCGTCTGCATTTCAGGTATGCAGTCAGCACAGAAAGGGCACGATGTGTGTGTGGTGTGTGGGGGGGGCTTTGGCGGGGAGAAATGCCCTACAGGGTTCCCAAGCTTCCCCTTAATAAGAGATGAGAGGTACAGCTAAACCCAAATGAAAAGAGTTGCTGAAAAATATATGAATGGTGGATTGTGAGTGGGTCACGGCAGAAATAACAAATGTCAGTTACTCCCCCCTCCTACAATCCCTATACCTGTGTAGAAATCATGATAAATTGGTTTCAATAAACAGCTACTATGTATTGATGCTTATAATTCCTAAATGTACCTGAATATTATGGTAATGAATTGCAATATTGCAGTGATCCCAGAATTTCATAGCTCCTGAAGTTCTTCAACTTGGCTCATCTGTAGATCTTAAAAGGTTTGCTGTTGATCGGAGGAGCTGTCATGTTCAGGTGCCACAGTCCAGGGTCTGTAAAAGGAAGGGTAATGCTGAAGAATGTGCCTCTGCTTTTAGAAGGAGCTTTACTATGGCTGTGGCTCTGAAAATGAATTAAAAAAACCCAATAGCCCCATTCAAAGACCTTCTTGGTGGCTGGTTTCCAGCTTTACGCTTCTCATTTTAAGCTTGCAGAGATCTCTCTCCCCTATGGTATGCAGAAATCAGGTAATTTCAGTTGTCACCAGAGCTTGTCCAATTAATGAATAGGCACGGCCGGGTGTCTAGCGTAAAGGATTTGAACAATTTATTCTTGGGGAAAACACTCCCTTCTGCTGCAAAAGCCCTGGCTGCCTTGTTAATTCATCATGTCAGTCGTGCTGGAATAATTATGCTGCGGGAGGCAGCATCGGGGAGGTGGCCAGTTTTCTAGTTTGGGACACTTCAGGGAGCCCCATGGGGATCCGGGCTGCCTGCGTCTCCTGCTGCTCGCTGCTCTGCAGGCTGCCTCTGCCCTCGAGTCATTGCATAAGTCTGGAAAAGGGAACTCAAGCAACACACTGGCAAGGCACTTCCAGTTGCAGGTGGGGGGTCCTGAGGAGATCTTTCTGTCCAGCCTGGAGGTGCTTAGGGTGAGGGAGCTCCAAAGCTCTCCTGGGGCCACACAGAGGTTGGCCTGGATCATCTCCCAGCCCCAAGCCAGCATCACCTGCAGCATTTTACGCTGGCAGTGCCTGCACCCACTGCGCCTTCTGCAGCACTCCCTGACAGATCCACCCTTCCAGCCCTTGGACTAGTGACATATTTGGGTGCCAACACCTATGATAATTTGTATTGCCTGCACCAGCCCCAAAACTTTTTTATTCCTGAGGAAATAGTGCTGCCGTTGGCTCACAGGGTGTGTCAGCCCTTCCTTTATCTCTACAGACTGGCACCATCTGCTACCAAGCACCTGGGTGACACTGGCAGCACCCTAGGCTGACCTTCCACTTGTGCCCATTGGTACCAGCAGAATAATTCACTCTCTCAGTTTTAGAGCAGCAAAACCTGCTGCCTCTTGTCTTTTAAATCTCACACTTATCTATTCAGCTCAGCGTGATATGCCACCTGTCCAGTTCCCTTCAAATTAGGCACTTCTTAAAGTACCATGGTGAGAATGGAAAAATGAAGCTCATCGCTTTCTTGCCCATTCTGACAGTAATATCCTGAGACGGAAAGAAGCTGTCCCACTCCGTGTGGGTCCTTATGCCACACATTTAGCTGCCAGTGTTTCCTTATCTCCCCCCACTGCTTCCCTCATCCTCAGATGAGCTTCTGTAACCCACAGTGAGCTCAGTCCTGCAGGGGCTCCCATTGCTCTCCATCTCCCTCTAGCACTAACCACAGACCGATCGCCATGCCCATTTCCTATCTCTTTATTTGGTTGTTTTGGAGAAAAATAAAGTGAATAAGTGAATGGTGGGATGCTTTTGCTGCCTAGTTTAAAAATGTTAAACATATAGAGAATGTGGAGGATGTGTGCTTGCTTCAGCCTACCTTTTTTTCCCTTTTTTTCTTCCTACGGACTTTTTTTTCAGGAATCTGTAGTATTTGTCATCTTGGTAAAAAAGGATTAAGATCTGTAGATACCTAACTGGCAGTAATGCTTTTTATCCTTCTTCTGTCAACCTTTTTACAGTACGTTTTGTAGCGTATTATCTAGCTGGGATATCTGGATTACAGTGTAAGTAAGAGAAGGTGTAATGAAGCCTGGTAAGGTTTGCCTCAATGCTGGATTCCAGAAACTCTGTAGTTTTAGCACACTCATTCAACACATTACTTACAAACCCACTGGTTGAGCCCACTGCTGCAAATGACATGAATGTGAATTAAGGAGTGTGGTAGCTTTATTTTTCCCCTATGAAGTCCGTTGTTTTAGCACTGAAGACACAAGGCTGGTCTGTGCATGGATCTTTCCTGAACATTAGCAGACACTTGCTTCAGTGTCTGTTTAAACCTGTGATGGCCCCCTCCTCTTAATTCCAGGGGTTGTTTGGATTAGGGCCCATTAAGGGTTGCTGTTTCAAGGGATGATGTCACTCATGGAACTGGTCAGCCTAGTTAGTTCATTTATCATTGCTAATAACAAGATTTATTAAACATAGGCTCAGTGTTATGTCACATCATCTTTTGCTGTGCACTTACATGACACTTAAACATAAATTACGCTGAATGTGGCAGTTATGCTATGCTGTGTTTCTCATTTACAATAAATGATGAAGTTATGCAGTTGGCTTTTGGGTGTCTCTCACATTAGTTTTTCTGAGACAGAAAAATACAGCAAGGAATTTCATTCATTAAAAAGAGGCTTCTTTCTTTTTTTTCCCAAAACATTTGATACCAAACACATGTTTAATGAGTCTGTTACCTGTGTCTGTGATTGATTGCTTGGGTTGGATGAAATGATCCTGAGATGTAGGAATACATATTTTTTTAATTACTGAACTTAGTAAACTGATCATTTTCGTTTCTTTTCTTGGCTTTTGGTACGTGAAATTGCTTGCTGGAAAGAAGAATCTAGTTCCTTTGTGCAGATGCAAATAAAAAATAAGACAGACTGAAGGACCATGAAAACAATTCCAATCCTTTAGAAAGAAATGAAAGCACTCTCTTCTCTTGAAAGCCATGTTGCATAATTTTTCCTCTAGGTTGCAGCGTCTGAGGAAAAATAGTCATCATTTGTATTAGGACTTTTGAAGTTTTGATCCTTTTAATGATACTAAAGCATCAAAGGAACATAGGAGAGTGGGAGTGAAGATGACCTGTGGATAGAATGCTAAAATAAGATCTCTCTCCTTGCCATTCCTTCAAAGGTGCAGATTATACTGTTTATGTAGAAAGAGGGTAACTGTTGTTGGTATGATATGCAAAACATCCTTCCTGGGTAATAATACCCCAAGGATTCATTAGCATTGATATTCTCAGGTGGGATGTTGTTGATCCTGTAATGGCTGCCACCCTGGCTTGCACAGTCATTTGTTTAAACCACGAGTACATTTTTTTTTGTGATTCTAGATATTAACAATCAATTTCAAAAAAAGAACCCAACCAAACCCAACAGGAAACTGTTTTCAAAACCTTCCAGGATATTTCATTTAAATAAGAAAATGCTACAGTTGTGGGCACTGATTCAGAAAGTTTCTATGTACATTTTCTGTTAATCCATCAACAGCATGATTGATTAAACTGGCATGTTCACCATCTTCGTGGCTTCCTGTGAATTGATATATTATCTCTTGCTGTTTTGACTTGCAGGAACTAATATGGATGAAATTCAGGTAGTTCCTTGCAGCTCTCTTATTACTTGGAAGTGTATTCATCCTCTGCTGTCATCCTCAAGTCACGTAGAGGCAGAACCCTTTTATGATGGAACCTCTTTGGCTTGCTTGGCAGCACACAGGGGTCATAAATCATGTATTGTGAACAACTAAGATGGTATAAAAAAATCCTGTCTATCAAGGAATTCCACTGTGCATCAAGCATCTGATGTAGCATCTACTGGCATTGAGGACTAGAGTTGTATTTGAGCACAGTTGCACTTCATTTTCTCTCTTGCTGCACCTGCAGCCACTGAGCTCTTATTACCTGGCATAACACAGAGCTGTCCAATAGGAACTCTAAATTATGCCAGGGCTTGAATTGTCTGCTGAGTGATAGTCTGCAGGGTCTGGTAACTCTTCTTCTTTTAGCACTGTACAACCTGAGATAATTCAAGCTAAAGTAGTCTTGTAGAAGAGAATATCAAGGCTCTAATGTCCGTTAGTAACTGACAGTGAATGGCTCATTGTTATGTTTGAACAAGAATACTGAAACCAGGTTAATTATGCTCAAATAGCATCACAAAAATAGCTTATTCTGCCACTTTTAAGTCAGAAATGCAACATCTAGGGGGAGGAATTATTCATAGCATAGATATATATAGGAGAGAAAGCACTCACTAGGCATAGAGGCATATAGGAAGGTGTAACATGCAGCCTGGAGCATCTGGTAGCTAAGAGATTTTGGCACCCAGACCATTATAGTATTCTTCCCTGCTTTGTCCCAGCTCCACAGCTTCATGTGTGTGGGCAAACCTTCATGCCCGCATGGAGTTTGTTGATGTTACTGCAAATCCACGTGGATTCAATCCTCCTGCTCACATTCAAACACAGGATGGAGGCCATATGTTGGATCCAAAGACTCTCAGTTCCTTAGCACTTGAATGTTTTCTCACTTCTGAGATGTTGCTGCCTTTTCAAAAGGTGTGAAGATGTTTCTGCTTTAAAATTCTATGGAAATAGCTTTGTAGCCTGCTATAAATGTCTACTTTACTTTTTTTGTGTGTGTCCTGGGGTTTTTTTCATGGTTCTATTTTTGTTTTTAGATTTACAGCTAAAGCGTGACCAGATAGGCGCTAAAGTGCCAAAACACACACAATTTTAGCTTATGTAAAGGTAATAGAAGGCAACGTTTATGAATAGTTTTGCACAAATTATGCTGAGCTGTTTTCCATCCAATGAAGTGATGGAAAGAAACTGCTAATCACTGCTACTCCTTTCCAGATCTCAGTGATGAAGATGCCCAGTTCTCAGAGGGACCTCTTGACCTCACTGTGTTGCCTTGTTGTTAACACAATTAGATGAGATACCAAGCCTTCAAGCCAAAATGATTAAAAACAGGAATAAACCCCTGACTCAAATAGCACGCCCAAATCAAGGGTATTCTCTAAAGGTGTAAGATACAACTGATGTTATACAGAATTTTTGCCTTTTATATTCTTGGAAAAATGTCAGGTTGTTAGATTTGAAATTCAGCAAGGACTGAAATGGCTTCCCATTTGCATTCAGTATCCTCTGTAAACCAAAGAACAAGGAATTCCTGCGTACCCTGAAAGGCTGTTTTGTTTATTTGTTGTTTTCTTTCTTGGTTGAAAGGTTGTAATTTAGCTGAGGAGGGAGCTGCTTGCTGTTTTCATCGTTGTTGCCTGTGTATAGCTAAACTTAACATGGCAAAGACTGAAGTGGATGATTGGCCTGTCTAGGCTGTTAATAGAAGACTGTGTAGAACTATTTTATCATTATCTCATTACCAGCTCAAGCAGAAGACAGAACTAGATGACAGTTAGTTATGGACAACACTGATGTACTGTGATGTGTTATTTTGCTCCTATCTTGTTTTTCTTTGAACTATACATCACTTGGAAGAAATACAAAATATCAAACAAACTTTAAATTAATTTTTAGAGCAATACTGTCTAGTGTAACTGCATTGCCATTCTAATGTCATCACAAAGTGCAAAAATGCCTGGCCATGCAGTGGAGAACACCAGTTAGCAAAGAAAATTTCCATTGTGATAGATTGACTGAAACTTTAATTATAGATATATTTTTTAAGGGTTTGGAATGGATAATCTCTAAGGTCCCTTCCAACCTAAGCCATTTTGTGAGTCTATAATAATCTAGCATTTAAGATTATTAACTGTCAAGGATCTTTTAATGGAATTTCTTGAAGATAAAATAGTACTGGATGCCTCATACTGGATGCCACATGGGTGCCCATGAGTATAAATTTGTCAATATAGGAAACATCTGCATGCAGTGCTTAGCAGTTAACAACTAAGGGAAGAAGGCATAAGGAAACCCACCCTAAATGACCTTAGAACTCAGAGAATATTATACATGGTTTAGTGTTAATGAGGTCTAGGCCTTACAAATTGTAAAATCTTTAAGCTTGGCAATGAGAAAAGCTTTTGATGGCAGGTCTCTGTGCTCCTGTGGAGTGCCACTACAGCCTGTCCAGGAATACAGCCATAAAATACTTGATTTTCTTTTATTCGTCTTGAAAAATGGAAGGTGACCAGTTGCCACTTACACAGCATACTGAAAGCAATGAACACAGCTAAAGAAAATACATGCTTTCATTGTTTGATGTATTTTTCCCTATGAAAAGATTTCTGGTTTAAGTTCTTGGATCTGTAATGTTTGTATTTCCGTGGTAAAATCAGTATTAAATGCCCCACAGTTTAATATTGTATGTAGTATTATTGGCAGGAAAATAACACAGCAGCTGTAATTCACAAATAACTGATTAGAATGTACTTTTTAACAGGATGCGAAAATGACAGAGATTAGGTTAATATCCATAATGATATCTTGTCCACTTTGACATTCTTTCTTCATCCCTTTATCCTTAGTGCTTAACTTGATCAGACTCAGAATGCTGTGTGTTTATCACCTGGCTCATAAGCATGGAAGAGTTAGACTTGTGCACTGGCTGGTTCAAAGTGCTTTGAAGCACGTGCGTGGAGGAGGAAGCAAAGCAACATTATCCCTTCCCTCCCTACCCTCCCAAATGTGTTGGTATCTGTAGTTTTTGGAAGTAGCATTTGAGGAGATGAATTTAGAGGGAAATATCGTTTTTGAAAAATCATCATCTTGTCAGTTTTGTGGGTTGTTTCCAATTTAAGTTCTTTCCTACTGTTAACTACTCTAGTGCTCAGTTCTGCTTCAAGAATAGTCATCAGAATGGAGCTTTTCTTTTCTGCCATGGGTAGAAAGGCTAGCACAGCAGGACTCCCACAGAATTTGCTGTATTAATACTAACAGAAAAAGATAATGAGTAATAGAAAAAGGTCTTTGGGTATGTGTGAGTATGGAAAACTGCAGTGTTTGAAGTGGTGCTGGAATGATCGTGTCCTTCTGCAAACTCTGCCTGATCACTCTACTTTCAGTAGGATGGAGCTTGGATAGATGAAAGGGTGGCTCAGGAAGATTTGCTACTGCTACAGCCAAATTTTGTTTGGCAGGATGACATTCTTAGGCTGCTAGAAAGAGCCTTAACTTGCATTTACCATCACAGCACAGAAAAGAAACGTTCCTCTCTCTTTAGGAAGAATTAGGGCTGGCAGAAAAGGCTAACAATATTTCAGTAGAGTCCTCTGAAAGTGAAATGTTATGGAGAGTGAGCTATTAGTTCATCCTTCAGTGGATTGCCATGCCATTTGCAGCTGAGGTGTGTTATTTCCCACGTGGAAATCTGCAGTTAAGGAAGGCCAGGACTGCTGCTCCTGGAAAGAAAAGATGTTTGATTGACCCTGTGCTGGTCCTAATCCTGCTGCTTGGGAGTGTGTTAATAGCTACTGGCAGGAGACTTCTCTGAATGGGATTGTGAGGTCTGGATCTTTCTAAGAATGAAAGGTATGAATGAGAAGAGCTTTGTGTTACGTTTCAGTCAAAGAGGAAATAGAAAAGATGAGTTTCAGTGGCGGAGCTTGGAATGATTTGCAGGGAGCATAGACTCTTGGCCACATTTTAACAGATGGAGAAAGGGAGGTAAAATGTCCTGTGAAAGGTCACCCAGCAGCAAGTTTAAGTAATCACAGTCAATTTTCACTCTCATTTCTGCCTTGCAACACTAGGGTTACTCTTACAGCCGGTTTCTGGGTCGGTATGACACTGAATCACCTCACTGAACTTGAGGAGCAGGAGGTCTCCATGGCACCACCATCAGGAGGGAAGGCTCTGACAGGCCTCAAATGAGCCCGCAGATTCTACAGCCTTGTTCTGCACCCCTGGAGTCCAGCTGCTTTGTCTGTGTCAGTTCAGATCCTGCACAGCTGGGTAGCCTTGGCTCAGGATCTGGGGAGAGCTGTGAGAAGCCATGCCTGGGGACCCCTAATCGCAGCCCCTCACCTTCCCTCAGCTTTGTGCCCTCCCCACAGACACAGCTGGCGATGACAGGAGGAGCTGACTTGTGGCTCTTCCTTTCTGTTTTGCCTGTGTCCCCCGGCAAGGTGACTGCCCCTGTGGCTCTGCCTGCTTTGGGGGCTTCTAGAAACAGCCTGAAAGCAGTTGCTGTGAGCTACATGCTGGCACTGCCCTTCAGCTTCTGACCAGAGCCAGCAAATTCAGTGGCAACCTGGCCTCAAGAAACATAAACTAGAGCTCATAGCTCAGCTAAACAGCAAGTTCATCATCAAGGCCAGGTTAGATGGGGCTCTGAGCAACCTGATCCAGTAGAAGGTGTCACCCCTGACCAAGGGGTCCCTTCCAACCCAAACCATTCTCAGCTTCTATGTTTTCTGGTCCTTTGCCTCTTGACTTGATGCACTTTGCTTCAGCTGGGGTTGTCCTCACTGGGGTTCAGACTTGGGTGATTCCTGGCACTGAAGGGTTCTGGAACAGGGCCTGCTGCTCTCAGGGTCTGGATCCCTCTGGATCTCTCTCTGCCTGTGCATTACAAGCCATGTTTTTTCCCAGCAATAGCAGTGAAGTTACCGTGAGGTATAATTATGGTATATTTAAGCATTATATCAATTACAGTTTAACTTAAAATGGTTTCCAGGAGTAAGTGTGATATTAAGGTATAATTCAGGCCCACACAAGGTTCCTCCATCGTGAGTTAGTTGAATTCCACTTAAATTATTAACAATCATTCAGTTGTGCTTTCTGTGTGTTTTTGTAACTGAGAGTAACAAATACATTCCTTCAGCTGCAACCTTTTTGCTGCCTCATGTTTCACATCCCCTGGCATGGATGTAGGTGACACAAAGTTAAGGGCACCAGACGTTTGGGCTCAAGTTTTCTTTTTGACATTTGCTTTCTCAGCAGGCTGGCAGATTCCCTACACGCACCGATGCAGTTGTGGGATATGCTGTGCACACATATGTGAATTTATCCTGGAGGGTGAAATCCTCACCTCAGGGAATTTCACCCATAATATCCGTACCTCCTGCTTCTGATTTCCTGTGTGTTCACCTGGCTTCACCATTTGTGGGATGAATTTAATTTTTTACATTCATATTTATAAGAGGTGTCTTATTGTTACAGTATTTTCTCTTTTACCTGCTGGAAAACAAAGTAATCTACAAGGACTCTGCCATCTCTTCTCATTTGCCCAGGTGATCCTGCGGGTACAGTGTGGCAGTTAGTAATTGCAAGTGGGAATTAAAGTTATCTGCAGATGCATAATTTTTATCTTCAGTAGCCCCCCTGGCACTGTCTTCAAGTTGTTAACAATTCATCTTTGCCAGTCTGTAATTGTGCCTTTGCTCTAGAGTCACAGGTATTTAGCTCACAGTGGAACAGGATGCAAAATAGAGTAATAAATAATATGATTTATTGTTATTAGGTAGGTAGCATAAGTATGTTTTCATACCTGTGAACTACAAACTTAGTCATCCTCCTTAGATTCAGTAAAGTGCAGAACATAAAAGACAAGCCTAAGTGTTTTGCTGTATTTGGGTCTTAATGTGTAATTGTATAAAGTAACTTAGATTAAGGATGTGCTGAAGTGCCTTGATGAAGCAGTAGTATAACACATGAATAATACAAAATCTTTGGGAAAGCCCAGCTAAGATGAGTAGAAGTTTTCAAAATCTCTGATTAAATTAGACAATAGTGTGGTAAAGCGAAAATATGAACTTTTCCAACATGACTAACGTAGCAAGAGAGACTGTACAATGAGGATTAAAGTAATCTGGACTGTACTTGATTAATTCTCATTCTGCAGATGTTCTGAACAAAATCACCTGAATCACAGAATCACTGAGACTGGAAAAGACCTCTGGGCTCATCCAGCTCACCCCATGACCTAACATCCCCACAATCACGTAGACCAGGGCACTAAGTGCCACATGCAATCTTTTCTTAAACACCTCCTGGAATTGGGACTGCACCACTGCCCTGGGCAGTCTGTTCCAATGTCTAACCATCCTTTCCATGAGGAAGGAAGGGCTTCCTAACGTCCAACCTAAACCTCCCCTGGCACAGCTTCAGGCCCTGCCCTCTCATGCTATCACTAGTTGCCTGGGAAAAGAGTCTGACCCCTACCTGTCTACAGCCTCCCTTCAGAGAGTTGGAAAGAGGGAAAAGGTCCCCCCATGAGTCTCCTCTTCTCCAGGCTAAACATCCCCAGCTCTCTCAACCTTTCTTCATAAACAATAATAGTAAACAGATTTCCCCTGGACCACAGTAAACAAACCCAAAAAGAAGTGAAATAACCAGAGCTGAGGGCTAATCCGTGATGCTTGTCACATGTGAATTTCTGTCCCACTTTTTTCCAGCACAAATTTTAATTTTACTTTGATCAGACTTCAAATCCCACTCTAACGAGGACATCCTGTGTACAGACCTGGGCTGTGCAGCTGTATGGTATAACTGGTGGAGAGATAGTGGCACAGCCATGTCGAAAGACCCTCTCTACCAGGTGGTGCCAGCAGTGGTACTTGGGAAACCTCATGTCAGTTTTCGCAAGCGACTTCAGTCAGACTGACACAGGAAATTCTTTTGGGGGATTGTGAAACTGAATCACTCCCTTCTCTACCTGTAGGGATGTGACAGAGTCGTATAAAAATACTCAAGCTCTTGTCTGTCCCTGTGTTCAGGACCGAACCAAACCAAACATGTTCTTTCTACTGTTGAGAGAAGTTGGTAACACGTTCAATATGCATCAGTAGAATAAATCCTCATGTTTTAAATGAGCTAAGGCTTCATACATAATATTATAAATACCATGGTCAAGGAAGTTTACCTAAGAATTGCTGGAGAAAGCTCTGCAATACAGTTACATCATATTGGTATATTTGGTCTATATGTATCAACAGGCACAGAACCTGCAAGTGTTTCCTTTTCTCTTCTCTACCCATTGCCCTGCTTTGGCTCTACTTGATACTTCACAGATTGCAGCAAGTAACTCTCAAGGTTGTAACTCCCATTTTTAGTTCCTTACTCTGTGTATCTGTCACCTTCTGTGCCTACTTGCTTTTCTGTTTTTAAATACTTCTTTACTTTGCAGTAATAAAAGAGCAGATCTGACAAGGTAGTCAGAATGTTCCTTTTAATGCTCCTGAGGAAGAACCTGTAACTCAGGTTTCACACCACAGAAAATAAGTTGAATTGAAATCCTTTTTGAAAGGGCACCTGTTCAATGGTTTCTTTACTGAAACCTGGATAGCTGTTACAGAGGACCAAAATGAAGAAAAATGTCTTGATCACACAGTACCATCACATTAATGGACACCTAAGAATTCCAGTCACTGGATACTCGAGTTAAACTCTTTGCAATGGAGCATTCCTATGTATAAAACCAGAGTTGGTGACATTATACTATTACATTTTTTTTCATCAATGTTTTTGACATCACTTTTTACTAATATTACATAAACTGTAGAGAAATAAGCTTCTGGCATTTGCTTGGGATGACAGTCATCAATTCCCACAATGTTTCTTCTATGTAGAAACAAAGAGGTATTTGTTTTACACAAGTTTGTTTTGGATATGTTACCAGTAGGGAAAAAAAAACAAGCTTTGCTAATACAGCCTGAAATAAAGTGTAAAATAAAATCTTAACATCAGCTCTTAGTTCACAGAGGTAGTGTGCAGTGGGATTACTCTGCCAAAAATGTTGGCAAATTAAGTACTAAGCAGAAGTCTCTTGGTAAATAGTCCCATTAGAAACATACTGTGACCTCTGCTGCTGGGATTCAGGTATGTGAGAGAACCGTGCTTAGGAGCTTTACCAGGCATGTGGGCAGAATGATTTTCAATCACTTTGGTCATTGCTGGATTAAAATTGAGGCTGCAGAGATTAATGGTCTGTTGTTACTAATCCACTAAACCCCTGTTCCTAGATCTTTTAAGTTGACTGAACCTATAGATTGTGAAGTTACAGAAAGATATGGATTTGTAATGGTTTTAACTACCTTTCTTGATGTTTGATGTTAGCATTATACTGTTATTTATTACTGTCTGAGACAGTGATCTTGGCTGCTCCTGAATGGAAGTGAACTTTATACAGTAAAAGAAAACAGTGTGTATCATTCTAAACTTGCATTTGTGGATGGAGAAAGCTGTGGTTAGGTGGGAGCTAGCATTAGCAGAAGCTCAAGTAAGAACAACAGGAATTAAAACTTCTTTTTGCTTCATTGTTACAAATGGTGGCTCCTGTCCCTGTCTCTCTTCAGGCTATTTGCCATTAGCAGTGGTGGTTGGTTCCTCAAGTGGGTTTTACTGACATTTGAAGATGGAGCCAAAAGCAAAAGGACGTTTCAAGCTTTTGGGAAATGGCTTTTTCTAGGGTAGAGCAGTATTTGAAGTATCAGGGCTCTTCCCAGAGATCTGTCCCAGTTAGAACCAGTTTAAGTACTTAATTTCTTTGCAGGTGTAAAAAGTTTTCCCCTGGTGAAAAACAATGTACCAAAAAAGCCCACAAACCAAAATACAGAGGAAATAAACAAGGGAACAGTTAATCTGTTTACTGAGACAGGAGGAAACTTTGGGCGCAACATAGAGGTTTGGATTTCAGCAGGGATCTGCTGTTTGCATTTTGGGCCCTATTTACCACATCCATGCTAAAGTTGCCAATTGGAGTTGTTCAGATGTTTGAAAAAAAACAGTTTGTTTTCAAGTTCTAGAACAATGTAAATTATATTTTTCTAAAAATTTTCTCCTTTGAAAGGAGTCAAACACCTGGTGCCTGGCAGATTGGTGTGGACATACCTGATGTCTGCATGACGTGTAGAAGAAGAAATTGGGTTTATTGAATAAATAGTAACAGGCTAGCTCTAAACAACTAGGTTTTGCAATGTGATTATGTCCTTAATAGGAAACATGCTTAAAGTATCATCTGATGATGTCTTGCTCTGAATGTGAATTTGATTCCTAGCATTACATACTGAAAGCACTGCAGAAGATGTGAAGTTGTCTTAGGAAAGCAGACATCTTCACTTTAACTGCTATTGTTTGCGTTAATCCGCTTGAGAGAGGGGAATAAGCTGTATTTGTAATATCTATAAATTAATAACCCATTAAAATAACCAGAAAATAATGTGTTTCTGATTTAAAGAGTCAGTACCTTATTTGATTCTATTAGTAAAAGTGTTTTCTACATGTTCAGAATAATGTATGTCAAGGTAATGTGACTTCAACTTTATAGTGGACTGAAACTCTGTCAGGGAATTCTAGTGATTAAAAAACATCCTTTATTTCATGCTGTCATCACTGTTTTGAATCCTGGTGGAGTGGCTTATTGTTTTGCCTTCTGGTTATCTCAGTAATAGTATGTTTTGATTAAGGACTGCAAGGAGCTTTTACATCTGTTCTTGTCACAAAGCTGTGCAGTTTGAAGTAGGCCAAAGTATGGACCTCCAGTTCTTCCTTGACCTACAGATTAAATATTGTGTTCAAATAAAACTGGGACTACAGTAGCAAACCCAATGCATTTAAATGGATTTTTGGCAATTTCTCAAAGCCCTCTTGAGGAAGAAGAAAACACTGATATAAGACTGAAATATATATGGCTGGATGGAAAAGATGAAGTTATTGTCCTGACAGCTATTAGGAAGTACAGTTCTTAGTCTAGATGAAATCAGACATCACCATCTAAGTTAAACCAACAATCACACTTCGAGGACAGATCAATAAGAACAGTTACTGTGAAACTGGAAGGAAAGTGACCTCTTTCTTATTTACAACAGAAATATCCAATATCAGTTGAGCACAAGTCCTTCCTAAGGTCATGTTCTATAGAAGACTAATTTGTGAGAACTAGACACTAATTAAACTTGCAATATAAGAGAGTTAATGTTTGCAGCTTCGTAGACTGGCTTTGAAACTTCAAGTGTATGTTACAAGTGATTTAGACCTTAGACTAAATCATAGGGCAGCTGCAGGGTAGAAAACAGTGCCCTGATCATTTCTTGGCACTTAGACCAGGCACTGCACAGTTCTTTCTACCTAATCAGATTCACACTGCAAGCACATGAAGCATTTGTGGAGTGGAGAGACACCAGGTAGGTGCTGTGCGTCCCCGTAATGCATTTGTGACTGCCTACTCAATGGCTTCACAGAACTGAGCTGAGCTGCCCTAACTAGAAGCTGAAAATGTTTGCTGTCAGCCTTAGCTTTCTCTGTTTAGACACTACAGGGACTAGGAGCTTGGCTGTCCACTGTCAAGTATCCAAAGTGGTTATAACTCCACTAAATAACTGAGAAGTATTACTCCACTGGAATCCTAGCAGCTTTACCTGTTAGGTAAAGCTTGAGGTGGAGCGTAAACAGCCAACTAGGTCTCATATTTGCATATCTCAGCTGTAAAGATCTGTTCTAGTTCTAGAGAAAGGAGTTAGTCCAGAGCATGAGTACTGCAGCATCAGGACCTGGGATGTGTCATTTTGATGAGTTTGGCTTTTGATCAGCAGTAACATGCCCACTAGCTCTGTTAACCTGAATGTTTATGGCATGATTCTAATCCAGGTTTAAGTTTGACTTAAATATTTTAACAGTAGCAAAGCAAACATATAGTCTGCTCAATTTTGGGGATTTGTTTTTACAGCCATCATACGCAGAGAACCCTGTTATTGATGGTCCATTTTTTTTTAAAGCTTCTGCCATCTCTTGCACTCTCGGTATTGCTGTTTTTTTCTCAGTTGCTCTTAAAGGCAATATTAACAGATGGTATGCATTGCTCATTAAATCTGCATCTACACCTCTCCAAGGACTGCAAAGATGTTGGGAAACAGACCACGTTACTGCAGTCAGCACTTAGAAGCTAGGAAGTTACTGCGCTATTTGTGAGCAGCTTTTACGACAGCAGTAAAGTTACAAATACATTGATGAAATATTTCTAATTTCGCCAATGCAGGTATGTGCCACGTTCTCACAGACTGAGTAAAATGTCTGTGTTTCTTTGATACTTGCTGTATTTGCACTTTGATAACATCATATTCAACAGCTCTAGCCTTTTATATGGCTGACACACTGCTGGACGTTAAACCTGTATATCTGTAACGTTTCATTTCCCACCTCCATTTTCTTGTGTCACCTGAGGTATCTTTGCTTTTTCTTGAGATCACTTTCTCTGTAATGCTTTGCTCTTCTTGAACCACTGCAGTGATGACACTCTCAATAGATTAGATATATAGATGCTTTTTGCAGGCTTTCTCAGCTCGACAGCGTGTTTGTCTGAAGAAGCGGTGCTTTGCTTTGATGTGCGAGTCGAAAGGGCAGTAAGCCAGTGTGGAATTCACTTTCCGCGTGTTTCAAAGTGGTGGTAAAAGATGCAGAAAACCAGCTAGTGGATAAGGAATTCTCATTTTGGCTTCTTTATTACTCTGATTTGGAACTGATGGGACCTGACTAGCAATCCCAAACACATCAATATAGCCAGAAATAGGGTGCTCCCCTCTTGTTTCTCTTAAGCCTTTATTTTCTTTACTAAATTGCTGGATCAGGAAGGTTAAATTGTTGTTGATTCCACAGTCCATGGAAGGTTACAACTTAGCTCACGTTTCTTTCATAGTTGACCTGTGTTAGGGATAAGGAAGGTAAGAAGTGGATGGTACACTAAGAGGAAATGAGATCTCCTGCTGCTTTTACAGAAACACTCCAACCCATCTGTGTTTGAGCTGGTCTGAATGGGCACAGTGAAGAGTGGAAATTCAGTAACAGCCAAGCATTTCGTATTTGTGTGTATGCCTTCCTGTTTCCTTCATGTTCTCAAAGCAAAGACTAAATAAAAAGTCCTTCCAAATAAATCACTTTCACTAAAGGGATACACAAGGCTTGGTAGGCACTCCTAAGATCAAATTAACCTGGCTTGTATTAATTTCAGGTTTTTTTATTTGGAAGAGGCTAAAATTAATGTAGTAACTCATTCATGTCATAAATATGTGAGGGGTGGTTGTCAGGAGGATGCAGCCAGGCTCTTCTCAGGGTCATCTGGTGATAGGACAAGGGGCAATGGGTGCAAGCTGGAACAGAGGAGGTTCCATATAAGTATCAGACGGAACTTCTTCCCAGTGAGTGGATCAGAGCATTGGAACAGGCTGCCCAGGGGGGGGTTGGAGTCTCCTTCTCTGGAGACGTTCAAGAACATGTTTCTGTGCGAGTTGGTCTAGGTGATCCTGCTGTAGCAGGGGGATTGGACCAATGAACTTTCAAGGTCCCTTCCGATCCCTAATGATTCTATGAACACCAGTTTAAATTTATCTGATATGGTTTGTGAGCATAGACAAAAAAACCTGCCTGCCTTGCAGGCAATTTTTTTCCTTTGTGACTTACAAGACAATGATATACTCATGGAGGTCTGCAAAATGAAGGGGCCACCTAAAGTAGCATCAAGAAAATAAGAGATATTTTATGTTCCTGCCTTAAAAAAATGAAGAGTGAGACAGTGGGACAAACTGCTCTTTCATGTACAATTAATAAGAGTGGTGTCCCTCAGCATGAAGATACACCATTGTGTTTATTACCCACGTGCCAGTGATACTGCATTGGTCAGTAGCACAAGTTGGAAGTGATCCTGATCCATAAAGGTGTAGGAGAGTGAATTTATCAGTCCATAATTTAAAGTGGTATAAATGAGAACTGAAGCTGTTTCACTGAATAACCAGAATACTTAAGCTCTGCTTACTGAGAGTCCTGCTTCTCATCCTATTGAAACTTCTAAAGATTTCACCACTAACTTTCACACAGCTAAACCTAGACTGGAGAGACAGCAGGCTGTTTTCACCCAGGGTATTTCAAAGCTTAGACAGTTGGAGGTCATTCATTTTCTTTCCTGAAGGTTATTGTCTTCTCAACATTGCTTGCACCCTTTCCATAGTTCTGAGTTAGGAGAGGAAAAGGACTAGAACTAGAAGGGGGTAAAGGGTATAGGGTGGAATGAAAGAAGAGTGAAGGAATAGGTAAAAGAACAAGGATATAGACCAACTCTGAGGATGCTGGCATTGGAAGACAGCACTGAGATTGGATGTTCTATACTGCACTTCGCCAGACGCAAATGAGAAAGAACACAGTCCACTTTCCTAATTGCTCCTAATTCCAACCCTAATCAGGCTGGAAACTTCGATAAGGACAAAGTCTTTGTCTGAAGTATCACAAAGAGAGAGGTACAGAGAGTCTGACTGCTCAGTCATCAAGTCTGGATTATTTATTATTTTTAATCCTTAACAAAAACCACAGAAACTGTCAGAATCCTTGAAGAGAAAATTGCTAATAACTTAAACACTGAAGTTCTTCACTACGTAGCTGTTGACCTTCGGGGAGTCTTACTGCTTACTGAGATTATTTCATTAGTATTTGTACATTGACTTCCTGCCAAAAAGTCAATCTGCTTTTCCTTTGCATGGTTTTGTTATTTTCAAGGTCTTCATCTGTGGAGTAAAACCCACTATGTAACAAAGAGCTGGAGGAGTTGGAAACTTTCCAGTAAAAACCTTTTCAGGTTAAACTATGGTGATGCTGAAATATTACAAGTGTTTTCTGTGGCCTCCTTTCCCTTGTGCCTTTACCTAACACTGAAGAAGGGCACCAGTTAGTTTTAGCTCCTGCTGTCCTCCAGAAAATATTCTACTTGTTATTTACAGGATGGAGTTTATACATTATTTCGAATTAGCATTTAGACTTTCCTTTTGTTCTTCTATCAGCCTCAAACCAGATTCTTTAGAGATGTTTATGTTGAGCTTAGTGATCTCTCGCATACAGTTGTTTACTTAGGATGTAAATGACAGTATGGATTTCATACCATATGTAGGTGCTCAGCTTTTCTGAATTGTTGAAGCAGTGACACAAGCTGTCTAAAATAACATATAAATATCACAATGAAAATAGCATAAGGAAAGGCTGTATTGGAAAAATCCGACTCAAAAGCTGATTAAATACTAGTGGCCACCAAGAAAACCAGTTCCTTTGTGATGCAGGATAAAAAAGAAGGAAGATGGGTGTCCACCATCTCTTCTGCCCCAATTTCCTCCCCAAAAAGACAGCAAGGTCAAAATGTCACCTGAAAAAGCTGCATGGAGCCAGCAGTGTTCTGTAAGCCATTACAGATGAATGAACTATGAATGTCCCCTTTATTGAGCCTACAGGGCTGAGCTCAGATTTTTTTATGACAGAAATTCATGAGTCTGTCAAATACTGGGAGCCTGGAGGACAAAGGTATGTTTTATACCTTATTACTAGACTTTGAGTTCTATGCATTGGTGTATTGGCAAGGCATGGATTTTGCAAGGGACAGACTAAAGTAATTCTCATGTTCCAGCCCGGTGGAGTAAACAAACAGCTAAAGTCTGCAAATGTTGCAGATTCAGGATGAGTTTCAAGGGAAGACCAGTCAGAATCACAGGAAAACAGTCTGGTCTGTCTCCCTGTGACAGGGCATGTGTGACTGTACGTGTTCATCTAATGCCTGACAGGATGGAGCCCTCCTTCTAATTGAGGCTTTTGGATGCTACTGCAACCAAATGGTAGTGTGCACAACAAGGCAGCACAGCTCCACGGATATTGCTGAATGTATGTCTGACTTGCAGTGGCTGTGGTTTTCTCTTCCTAGAGAAGAGAACCATGGGCTTTATTTTGCTCTGCAGGTAGTAAGGGAACTTCACACAAGGGTGAGAAGGCATTATGATGTAGATGCCAGATGTTTAGGTTTACTTGATTGGTTTTAGGTTGGGCTGGATGATCTTTAAGGTCTTTTCCAGCCTTATTACTGTGATACTGTGATACTGTGATTATTACTCTCACTTTTCCCCACGTTAACACAGTGGAAGCTCTGGCCCAGGGTATTCCTAAACTTCCAGCTATAATGGCTGGGAGGCTGCAGATGAAGGATCTCTTTTTGTTGCCTATTTCTGTATTGTTTTTTCCAACTCTTTTGTTGCTGACCATTGCTTCAGATAAACATTTTGTTCCTGCATCCAGGGTTTGAGATAATATCCCCTCTCCTACTCCTAGAAGCCCTTCCATAACCCACTCTTACAGGAAGGACTACACTCTCATCTAGCAGGTTCTTCCCAAGTGGTTTGATGTGATCTGCTGTTGTTCTTTAACATAAAATACATTCACATTTATTATGGTTGCAAATATTATGCACATTCGTACACAGATGAATACCGCATCACACACAGACATGCATTTGCATATGTAAGTGTGATAAAAATGGAGTCAGCATCTGAGAGAAACAGATTTCCTTGATAAGCTTGAAAGAAGTTACAAGGCCTACATCTCTGTCAAATGAAGCGCTCTGGGCTGGGTTTTAGTATCTGCTATAGATACTGCTATAGATGGCTGGCTGGGTGAAGACAGCTGTGCTAGGTGCTGGGTGGGAAGACAAGTAAGACAGTTGGTGCGGAGGAGATGGTGCCCAAATGGTGGAGGCAGGGAGAGAAAGAGAGTTGAAAATTAGGTCTGAAAGCCAGTTAGGTATGGGAAAAAAAGAGAACCTTGTAATAGCTTTAGTAGATACAAGAATGATGTCATTTGGTAGCTTTCTCTTTGTTTAGTTTTATTAAAATGTAAGCATAGGAGAGAGGCAAGTGAAGAATTCAGAACAATCTAAATCTCAAAATTTAAAGTTTTCTTAGCACCTCAGCAATCCCAGGTGTGTGATTGCCTGGGCAAAGACACTAATTTAGCACATTCTGATTTTATTGCAGAGGTTGCAGGACACAGTGAATAAAGGAGGGGATTGCAGCAAGAGGAAAAGATAACCACAAAGGACTTTAAGGCTTCTGTAGAGAATGGAATTTTATCACTGTCTCTATCAGAATTTCTGTTGCTTGGCAACACACTTTAATCAAACTTTTGAAGGGTGGTCACTAATTGTATGTTTCTTGTTTCATCCAAGGCCTGATTTGCAGAAGTGCTAAGCAGTTACAGATAAAACAGGTCACTGCTTGACGTGTTTTATATGAATCAAACGCTCTGCACAAATTGTGTGCAGGGGCTACAAATTACCTAATAAAAGCTAGAGGGTGTATTTCTCTGGCATTCATTTGCACATTGGTAGAAAAGTGACATCACCTCTTCAAGGAACACTCAGGAATCAAACATTTGGGGAGTCTGAATGATGTGCTAAATCTGTGATTCTTTTACCTTGAAGTGCTAGGAAGCCCAGTTGAAGTGCCCTTGCACAGTACTGCCTGGCTGCCTTCAATTAAGGAGCTTTTGAGGGTTTTCCTCTACCCTGAAGGTCTAAGCGACTGCCCTTTCTCTCTGTGTCAGTCCTGACTGTTAGGTTGAGGACAGTCAAGTACAACATAGAGCTACATACAACATTCCCCTACTTTTACTCAGCTTTTTATTTTCAAGTGTTGGCCCCATCTGATTCCTACTAACTTAGGTAATGGAAGAACAGAAGAACAGTTCTTACACAACTGTAATTTGCAAGCCTGGGCTCAGATCATGTTCTGTTGAAATCACTGTGCAGTTTGACCAGGCTGCCGTGGAAGAGGGAGAAGATGAAACCTGTAAGAAGACTTTTGCTGTCTGCCCAGAGGGCAGCAATGCCCACAGTTTTTAGTGACAACAGTCCTCCTGTCTGCTGTTGCTTGCACCCAAGCTGGAAATATTTTCCTTCCTACAGTCCAGACAGGTATTTTTGATAGATATTTGAGGGGAACGAGAAACATTAAAATGAATCTTACTTTTCTCATGTTGCTACAGGACAACGCTAATGTGACTGTGTGCTATACGTAATGAGGTGACTGGTGGCTTCATCCAGCCCATAAAGTGCTTCTTAATCTGTGTATTGATAATCATAGACCATCTAGCTCTTATAATACTTCTGTGCAATGCATAGGAGACTATTAAAGAATTTCCATATTAGCCTTTTATAAAAGGATGTGTAGGAGGTAGGTAAAACACATCAGGTTTTAATCCATTAGGGGTGGCTGTGGTTCTTAATTCAAAGTCAAGAGAAATGGAATTTATTTAAACAGTACTTTCTAGAGTAAATTTTATTCAAATATCTCTAAAATGTTTTCCACTATTACGCAGAAACCGAGAGAAGCTGCTGCTCAGTGTGTAGAACCCTCTTTGGGTAGGTCAGAGCTGGTTGACTCATAGCTCACTTCCAGATCAGAATAGTAGGGCTTCACACTGCATCTCTCAGATATAATTGCCCAGTAAAACGATAAGGCAATGAAAAACCTGCCTTGAGGGTCTTGAGGCTTCCAGGTCCAAATCTTGTGTCACTGTTAAAGCAGATTAATGTGAGGCAGGGCCCTTAAACTAGTTGATACTCAAAGTCTAAATAGTGTAAATGATGGCAGTTTTTTATTGTTAGTTAAATCGAATGCAAGTGCCTGTGCTAGGTGGATTCTGACCTCATTTATGTTGATTTATGGTTGAAATGTATTTCCAGTTGTGAGGGTAACCTGCCTAGTACCAGACCAGTTTCTATTGACTGATTTCTTGTGAACTGGTTCACAGCCAACACTTTGACCTCCTTGGAAAACAGAGCTATGGAGAAGGGTAGGGGTTGATAGATGATGAAGCAGCAGCTTTAATGCAAAATGTCTCTTCAGAGTGATAATTTTCTTAAGGAAATAGGTCAGTGTATGTGCCTCGTGTCACTTAGTACTGTCAACCCAATTCACCACAGTGCTTGCACCCATGATGCCACCCTAAATTCAAGTATCTGGCTGAACACAGTGGAAGGAAAGTGGTGCTACTGTTGAAGCAGGCATTGAAGTGTAGGGTGTAGTGTTTTCTTTAGTTCTCTGTCTTCAGTATGTCTTTTTTTTTAAGCCTGAGATGGATGAAATGTTGAGTGGAAAAGAGGAAGATTGACACTTGAGATGGAGGTGACATGATTTCAAAGTTGTCGTGCTGTTTGAGACAGTTAAAATTTGCTAAGCGCCTGGATCACCTTGACACCGAGTCAAATGACAGCAGTAATCTGTGGGTTTCGACTGTGTTTAATAGCCACAGAGTGGTTAATGCCTAACATTTTAATGTGCATTTAGCCTCTGAGCTGTGACAAGTCTATTATGGGGTACAGAAAATTCTTTAAAGATGTATGATGAAAAATGATTAGTGATCACTTTTAGATTATTGACTTAATTTCCAAAATGACTGCCTAGTCTGTTGGGGTTTTGTTTGTTTTAATACTCAGTAATGAAGCTTAATGGTCCACAAAACCCTACGTGTTTCTTTTACTTTGATGAAGTATACATAACTGTTCTGCAAAAGAACTAAAGGAAAGGAAATGGTGACGTCCTTATGGGGTAAAGATATAATTTGCACAATGCCAGTCATGCCACGGTGTCATTTTCCTCATACCAGTTTCACCAGAAAGTTTTGCAACTGAATGAATTAATGCCAAAAAAAGGAGAAAAATCCCAGGAAGGGTGATGGAACACTTTGTCCTGGATGCTGTCTCTAGGCACATCAAGGACAACTGAGTCATTAGAGACAATCAGTATGGCTTCACCAAGGGAACATCATGCTTGTGCAACCTGATAGCCTTTTATGAGGGTATAACCAGGTGGATAGATGATGGCAGAGCGGTGGATGCAGTCTACCTTGACTTCAGTAAGGCATTTGACACAGTCTCACATAGCATCCTCACGGCCAAACTGAGGCAGTGTGGACTGGGTGACTGGGTAGTGAGGTGAATCATGAACTGGCTGCAGGATAGAAGCCAGAAAGTAGTGGTCAGTGAGAGAGACTCTAATTGGAATCCTGTATCTAGTAGAGTCCCCCAAGGTTCAGGACTGGGACCAGTCCTCTTCAATCTATTAATTAATGATTTGGATGAGGGATTAGAGTGCACTGTCAGCAAGTTTACTAACAACACAAAGCTGGGTGGTGTCACCTACATCCTGCCAGACTGCTGCTATTCAGTGAGACCTGGACAGGCTAGAGAGCTGGGTAGAGAGGAACTGAATGAGGTACAACAAGGGTCAGTGTAGGGTCTGGCATCTGGGCAAGAACAACCCCAGGGACCAATATAGGTTGGGGACTGACCTGTTGGAGAGCAGTGTAGGAGAAAGGGACCTGGGAGTCCTAGTGGCCAGCAGGACGACTATGAGCCAGCAATGTGCTCTTGTAGCCAAGAGGGCAAACAGCTTTCTGGGGTGCATCAGAAGGGGAGTGGTTAGCAGATCGAGAGAGGTTCCTTCTCCCATTCTACTCTGCACTGGTGAGACTGCATCTGGATATTGTGACCAGTTCTGGACCCCCTCAGTTCAAGAAGGACACATTGCTGCTGGAGGGTGTCCATCATCGAGCAATGAAGATGATGAAAGAAGTAGAACACCTCCCAGAGGAAAGGCTGAGGGAGCTGGGTCTCTTGAGCATGGAGAAGAGGAGGCTGAGGGGTGACCTCATTCATGTCTATAAATATGTGAGGGGTGGGTGTCAGGAGGACGAAGCCAGGCTCTTCTCAGGGTCATCTAGTGATAAGAAAAGGGGCAATGGGTGCAAGCTGGAATGCAAGAGGTTCCATATAAATATCAGCAGAAACTTCTTCCCAGTGAAGGTAATGGAGCATTGGAACAGGCTGCCCAGGAGAGTTGTGGAGTCTCCTTCTCTGGAGACGTTCAAGACCCACCTGGATGTGTTCCTGTGTGACTTGGTCTAGGTGAGGCTGCTGTGGCAGGGGGATTGGACTGGATGATGTTTCCAAGTCCCTTCTGGTCCCTAATGATTCTATGATTCTTTCAACTCAAATCCAACCTGCTTTTATCCTACAAAGGCTGTTAGAACAAATACTGTAAGTGCTAGGGTAAATATTACAAAATACTGGATTGCCTATGAATAAAATCATATTGATTTTTATTTTAGTAGTCTTCTGTTTTGGGGGAGTAAACACACCTTAATTACTTTCTTAATATCAGAGGTTGTTTTGTTTACTGTCCTGCCATCTCCCACACACTCAGGCTGCTTTCTAAAGGCAGAAAACAATGAGAAGAAATGGTGAGTGTTTGGAAAGGAAATATTTTCAACATTGGGTGAACTTGCAGCTGGTGCAGCCCCATATTTAACCAGTTGAGCTGTGTAGCATTAATATGAGGCCGGTTCCTCATTCTTCATGTCTACCTTGGGCTGCAGTTGGGGAAATCAGTACTCAAAAAGGCAGACCGTGATACAGTGGTGTCGCTGAAAACTTGTGTTTGATCTGGAAGCGTATTCAGTGCATATTTGCACTCAACAAAATAATTCCTCTCAGCTCAAGTGGTTTAGAGTGCACCTAGCATAAGCTGGTTTGAGAACACTGTTTCTCAGTGTTGAGTTCTGCAGAGTGCTGCATCAGTCTTGTTAAATCTTATTAATCTTCACTCAGACAAGAAAACTCTTTGAGTTATATAGACTGCTTGCATGACTTGCAGGCACAGACTCAAGCTCCTTATGTCTGCTCTACCAATAAGACTATTAAACATGCAGGAATTTGAGAACTAGGAGGTTAAGACAGAACATGGTCAAACACTGCAAAGTGGAAACACCTACAGAAAAGATTTTGCTCAAAGTCAGAAGGTCAGTAGAATGGTTTGAATCTGCTGTTTAAACTGTTTATTCTCCAGCTAAACAATGGAGTCTCTTAAGTCCTTGAATAGACATAATCTTCTGTATCTTGATCTGTTTCTAGCATATGACCTTTACAACGTTTTGATGCTGAGAACAGTATATAAACAAAAAATCTTACCCCTAAATCTTGTCAACATATCGCTGCATGAAGTTATGCTGGGGAAAAAACAAACAGGACACACACAGTACCATAAGGATTTAAGAGAACACATTATTCCTTTTAGGTACGAGTCTGGATCGGCTCCATGCATGTGTGGACAGCTGGGGATCTGTCTGACTAACATAAAATAAGTTTGCTTCTTCTGGTAGAGAGCTTAGTTTCATGTGTAGCTGAGTGAAAGCCTGCCACTGTAGCAGACCAGTTGTGGAGAACCTGGCCTGGTATGAGGTTGAAGGCTGGATAAAGGACCCTGATGTGACATTATAGAATCATAGAATCCAAACCTTCCTCATCTTATTTTGACACAAACAAAAGTTTGCTTTATATTGATTTCAGTATTAGAAATGTTGGGATTTTTAAAAACTGCTGATCTCCTGACTAGTTGGCCTAGCATTTGGCAGGGTATTTCAGCTGGACTTAGAGTTTACAGAATAGCTGAGATGTTACGCTTAACACTCAGTGTGTTACAGTGTCAAGGTCAAAGTAATTTACTTTCTACAGCCAGACTTTTCCAGTGCCATCACTGATTTGTCCAGGCCTTTTCATCCATTCCTTACCTACTTGTACTCCTCATCACACAGATGGAGCCAAGTCAGTCCTGCGCACTGTAGCTAGAATGACCTGCTGAGGGACAGCAGTCTGTGTCTGTTTGCATTGGTGTAGCATGTGCCACCTCAGGCAAATCATAGTGAAGGAAATAACAAGTCAGTTGTCTGCAGAATGTGGTTGAAACTTTCCTTTTGAGGACAGCAGATGCTTTTCAAGGAGCAGTCTGGCTGGCCATGCCTTTTTCATCTGTACCTGCATTCATACATCAAAGGCTTCAGTGGCAAAGGTTCAATACAGATAAAGATGCTGGTACAGGGCATCAGGACACAATTTTTGTTAGATGCTGTGTCCTATAGGTCTCATATCTCTCTGCTCTCTGTTCCCATTTGCAGCACTCAGCATATGTGGAAGACTCAGCAGGCATTTGTTTGTGGATAATCAGGTATGGGATGTGTGTGTCTCCAGGGTATGCAGTGTGCTCTCCAGGCAGCTGCACAGCAATGAATTTGCCAGAGTTATCCTGGGTTGTTTTTTGAAGCAGTCACCGATCAAAATTAAATATAATAAGAATCTTAACTGAAAGAAACAAAGTTTCACTGAATTTGCCTGAATTCAAGGCTGTTTCCATCTTTTTCTAATATTTTGGAAGCTTATCTACTGGAGCTCTTTGAGCTTAGTGGTGTCAGAGTATACTGCTTTGTACTATTGCACGTGGCTGTGGATTTTGAGTTTAATATCTATACATATCAGTAGATAGACAACCATTTAGTGTGTTTATAAATTAAATGATGGACAGGGTTTCCTGTACTGCTGTCATATTTAGTAGTTCACACAATAGTATGTAGGCAGCCATGTCTTTATCCCTCAACTGTTGGAATGAACCTATCCAAGAAGTTCCTTGGACCCTAAGGAGTTGTTCTGCCCTACAGAGTGAGAAGGAGGCAGAGCTGTGCCAGCTCCTAAGATTTCTTCTATTTTTTCCAGTCAATGTCTTGGTCAAAGACAAAACATGGAACAATGAAAAGCATTAGAGAAGTAGAGCTTTAGCAGTCTTTAGAATTGCGGTAAATAAAATACGAGAGAACCTTGGGCAGCAAGTTCAATGCTGTCTGGTTTTCAAAGGACAATGGAAGCTGCCAGGTGTCCCTGCTTTCGATATGCCAGGCTGATAAGAAGGGAAGCATTCATTTAAAATCCAGGCGTGGGCTGGTTTTGCCTTCACGAAAGAAAAGAATATCCTTTCCTCTTGCTAGAGGCAAGAATAAAGGAGTGTCTGAAACTGCTGTATGTTTTGACTTGGAAGAAACAGAACCACACAGATGAATAGAAGGAATGCTAGGAAATCCCTGATGAAATCTTTGAGTATTTCTCTATACAGCTCCCTTGAACTAAATGCATTTTTTAGATTCTCACCTTTGGTGCTTTTTAAATTCTTCTTTTATCTGTGTCCAAAGTCTCCTCTCTTAGAAGACAGGGAAAGCAAGCTATGAACACACGTACCCAGATGAAGGTGGTTTGGGGTTTTTTTCTACCTGGGATTTCTGCATCAATAATTTAGATACTGATTAAAATTCTAGAAAAGCAAACTGAAGCAGGTTCATGCATCACAGTCCAGGTGAAATATCTTCTGTCTTAGATTGGAAACTAAATGAGAGAGAAGAAAGTAGCATATCCATATCCCTGCTTGTTACTAATGGCTACAGAAGTGGCTAAGACAAAAGAATAAGGGACACTTTTGCAAGGACCAAGAAGCCAAGCAATGTAGCATGATTCAGAAGGATACACTGATCTCTAGTCACCCAAGGCAGACAGAGCTGCATCATTTCTGGCCAAGAATTCTATTGGTTGGGATAGGAATAACCGAGCAGCAGCAGAGTGCCAGAACAGCACTGCTGGCTCAGGAATCAGTCCAGAGAGGGGGAAGGGTATGACTTCGTCCAGGATCAGTGAATAAACACAACTATGGACAGATGGATGATAGAAGTAAATCTCTGAGGGAATATCCCTCAGAACTGCAGGAAAGCAAAAATGATGGGGAGGAATATGGAGAGTGATTCGTCTCTTGTCAAGATTTGGAACGTGACAAAGTTAAAAAAAGAAGTTCTTCCCCTTCGCTTGTCAAGTGGGAATAAACAAACAAAGCTCCCAAACTAGTAATGTTTTTAGGGATGTTTTCTGCAAATTGTCCAAAATAAAAAACTAAAAGTTATACATTGAGATATTACTATGGATGTAATCACTGTAATAGCTCAGCAGTAATTAATGAATTGGATATAACACAACATGGCTGACAACTGAGGTGAATAAGATGTTGTTTTCTTACCTATATTGTCTTGTTTTGGTAGCTGTTCAGACTGGAGTGATTTTTCCCTCTTGGTGCTCCTCAGTTCCTCAATTGCAGTTCAGCTTTTCTCCAATTATTTCCCACCCATGATTTCAGAATCTGAAAAGGAGATCTGCATTTCGTTACTTTTCCAGGTTTCAGTAACTGTCACCTGTAACACTGACACTTAGGGTAAACAGATACCAGTGAAATGTATGTATTCTGGTTTATTCATAGGGTTTGACTCTCCATCATGTGATTTATAGGGAAATAAGTGAATTGAGGTATTGACAAGCGTATTTTGATTTCTCCTCTACTTTTCTAAGCTGCTTTTTGTGTTGTAAATTAAATTTACACAAAGTTAATGCTCATGAGACACAATATTCCTGTTCTCTTGATGCTAGTTTTGTATCATTGGGATCCTGACCTGTGCAGTTTGTTTTATTAAATGATTTGGCATTCATTAATGACATAGTGGGTCAATGCAATGACACTGTGCAACCTCGGGTAGTTGTTTTATGGGGTAGGGCCCAGAGTCTCTGCTTGCTTTTGGGGGACTCTAGAAACCATTTCTTGTGAGGAGTTGCTCTAATTCACGCAAATTATCTCAGAAGCACAAACATCTCTTTAGTTCTTTTTCTCATCCCCAGCAATAGACACCTCTTTTCTAAAGTGTTTCCAGGAATGCAAGGGAAGGAAACATGCATAACAACTCTGCATTGTTAATATGGACCTAGGAATTTTTGATAGCCCATGGCGTCTCATTGTTTGCTAGCACACAGTAACAAACACAATGATCCTAACCCTTTTGGGCTGTTTCAAGGGAATTTAATGAGTTCAGTGCTATTTAAGATTCTTTTATACTTACCATGTATAGTCATGAGAATATGCATAAATTGGGCTCTTTTGAAAATCTGCAAGATGTAGAAACATTATTCTGAGCAAGTCAAGATCTGCTTTAGTCTTTATGTTGAAAAATACATCACAATCCTACCACCTCTGAAAGCATCGCTGCTTACTGGAAAGGCTGTCACTTATCAGTGCAGAAAAATTAGCCACAAAATGGGGTTTTTTTTTCTCCTCCATTCTATTAAGAAGTGTCTAGTAAACAAGAAGCAACTCTTGGCTAAGAAACTGATAGAGTGGCAATGGTGAAGAGCAGTTGCAATAAAGCCACATTATGATGGCTTCAATTTTCTGTCATGATGCCACTGCCTGAAACGGATCTGTATCTTGCTTATCCTCTGACATTAGATTTCTTCTTGACGCTAGCAAAGCTGCTGTTCTATGGCCAGAGAAACAGTTTTTGACTTTGTGATCTCAGCAAGCATCAGGACATAAGGTTTAAGTGCTGAGGATTTAGGTAGTCCAGTGAGCTGTGAGATGATCTGGATTAGTGCCCTGACTGTCAGCCCCAGCATGACTAGAAATCTAGGTCTCGAATCCAATTCAGTATAAGCAAAGAATTTTGCATCCCTTTGCCGTTAGCTTTTGAATGACTTTGTTGTGTTTGGTTTTGTTTATAGGTAGCTGTTAGCCAGGAGAAAGTGTCTCAGAACCGTGCAGCATTTTGTGCTGACTGAATTTAGAGTAATATAGGTACAAGACCTACATTTCAAGGGAGGCTGAAGGCAGCCTTCTTCCTTCTTTTCCAGATGTGTCTCTTTGTTAACATTGTGGAAAATGCTCACAATAGTGATTAATGCTTAAGTATTATAAATTCTCTGCATATGATGTAGCTCTTTAGAATGTTTCTGTATCACATTCTGGATTGCGAGTTTTCATGTGCTATTAATTTCCATGGGATTTGAGGCTGCTGTGTATTTTGTAGGATCAAGCACCTAATATTGATGCCATGCCATTGGTCTTAGGGTTAATTGGAAGACTTTTGTTTTTACCCCTTGAGTTTGTCTAAGCCTAGTGATGAATACTTATATTCTGGGCACAGTTCCCTCATGGGAAGACTACTGAAGAAATAATTTCTCTTTCCTGGAACCAAAGATCTGGGAAAAGAGAAAAAAATATATGCCTGTGGCAGCTAACAGGACAGTCCCCAAGAATTTGTACTACTGCTGCTTGATAACTTTGTGTTTAGAGAGTACAGAGAGTAACTAGGGTCAGAAACCTGATGAGATGTCAATACAGTATATGATTCTGAGGAAGGAACTTAGTGGTTTCCTTTTAGAGGAAGCCCTATTAATTTAACATTAATAATGTATTGAATTTTAAAGGCTCAAGGATATTGAGGCCGTTTCTTTGAAGTTGCTGAGTGTCCCCAAACCGCACTGAAATTAATATAAGACATGCAGTGTGATGAAAAGAGCTGTTCTAAAGTTAATATTACGGAATATCTTGCTGCTTCTTCCTGAATTATTTTATAGTACTACTAAGACTTTATATCAAGACATGATTAAGCTACTCATTAGAGAGGAATTACCCCATCTAACACAAGACAGCAGACTATTGTGTTTTGTTGGCGCTCTTATCAGAGACTAGAAAACGTTGAGATAGCCAAACTGCAAGAATGTGGATGGAAGCTCAAGATGCCATCACTCTGGCAATACCCTTTGAATTTCTCACACTGCTTGCAATCAGTATTATGTTCTAATTTCCACAATGTAGCTATAGATTTTTATCTTGCATTAATTCTTTTGATTTCTTGCAGTTTAGCTTTGATGCAATTCTTTCTCTTGTGACAGTGAAGGAAGAGCTGTACCTCACTGGAAAATAACGCACCACCTATAGATGTGTAGTCTGTGGAAGCAGAGGCTCACATCCCTAGTCAACAGTAATTTGTAGGTAGAACCTTCAATAAGCTTCCAAGTCAAACAAAGCCACACAGCTTTCCCAGACAGCAGAGAGCACTCTATAGAAGTTCCCTGTCTCTCAGGTGTTTTGGAACATTTGCACACCTTTTCCTTCCTGAAAACTGAGCTATTGCTAGATGCTGCCAAAGTCTTACAGAGTCCTGGTGAGAGGGGGCTGTAAGCAGTATGTGTGCTCTGATATGGGCTTAAGTACTTGTAAAAAGTTTATGGTTTTTCAAACAGCATTTAGTGACTCTGGGCACTTGGTGGCTCCCATCAAAAGCCAACTATGCAGAGACTGCATGGTAGGTGCAGCAGATAGCTGGGTTGTAATGTGCTGCCACACTAGTTTGTCACTACTAGCTGCATACACATGAGTCTGCTTGTATGAAATCTCACCCTTTGGCCTAGGTTTTTATTTGGATTCTTATCAGAAGACAAAAGTAAAATAAATAGAAAACACACTGAATTGTCAATTCTCAGTGCCAAAGCAGAGTTCCCATGGTAGTGCCTTACCTTTGCCCTCAGACGTGATAAAAACAGGTCACGTCTGTTTTTCTTGTGGTGAATACTGTTTGGAATTCACAGCAGTAGCGAGAGCTTTTACACATGGGGATGGTAGAAGAAGGATTTATGGAATTGGAAAGTATTAACTTAATGAAAGAGCATTTGCATGTTTTCTGAGCAAAATGTTATCCAAACAAAAACAAAACAACCAAAAAAATCTGGCATAGCTGATGAAAGCATTTTATTTATTGATCCCTTTGTAATCCTTTGTTGTCTTTTTCCTCCCTCATCGTATGGTGATGCATACAGTTTAGGCTGTAGTATTCATGAGCAGACTAACCTTTCTTGTCCTGTAACAATTCACTTACAAACAATGCTTTATATAGTACCTGAAGTGGGTGTTGTTAGGTTCTTTAATATAAAAAGGCTGCATAAAAACATCTTAAATAATAGCTGCAATTATGTACAGACTGGTTTTAATCAAAATGAACATTAATTATAGAGAGGCTGAATCTTCAGCTAACTGCATCTGCTTAGTTCCCCTGCTGTCAGCATCACTTTATACAGGGGTATGCCATTTGCTTCAAGAGGCATTTGCTGACGTGAGCCAAATATGACTGAAGGTACTGAAACTGATTGTTTAGTTTGAGTAAGTCTGTGTTCCCTTCAAAGTTTAGGCAACCCACCTTTGGGTTTAATAGAAGGCAAAATATTCTTACAAAATGTACTTAAGGCTGTTTAAAATTGAGTTCTGCACATTACCTAAGATTCTGGAAATGGGAGTTCAGCACCAAATACTAGACTTATTCTCATGGATTTCTTTTTTTTAAACCATCTGCACTTTTCTCTGTAGTGCTAATTTTCTGTTAGAACACATGAGCATGTGAAACCCTACAGGAAGATTCCTCTTAACTTGAATTTCTGCCATAAAACAGAACTATCTTGGATTATTTGTCAATGGTGAAGAGGATACCTTGAGAGTGATGAAGCTTCTCAGCATGAACAACAGAACTATGAATGGAAAATCAAATAGCATTACCTAGCTAAGCAACTTATGCTGTCTGGGAGAGAACCAAGATAAGATCTATAAAGCAAACAGTCTGTGGGACACAATGGGTGGATATAAGTGCAGTTCACACCAGCATCTAAAACCTTATAAATATATCTTTCCCTTTCAGTGTTTACCACTGTAATAGCAGATTTAAGGATTTATTTCCTTGTAGTAGACACAATGCCATGATTGTGAGCATTCTGTATCAAGCTATTAGCAATGAATTAATGCCTCGCACCAAAGTTTATTATGGTTGCAGCTGGTTTCCTTTTTAATCTCATAACTATGAAGAGGGGGCAACAGTCATGAAAACATTATTAAGTGACATCAGGGCAATAGTAGTCAAGGTATCACAAGTAAGACTGTAAGGATTCCGGTAGGAATATGGATGGAGAGTGATTAGTACAGCAATCAGAGCTCAGATCAATAAGGTTCAGATGGAAATTACTCTTTTTCTATCTGTTAGGAGCCTGATTCTCCATATTTTTCCTCTGTGTGAAGTGGCAATAAAACAGTTGGAGAATTCTGATGTGTCAGGATTCTACTCTTGATTTCTGCTCAGATTTGAATAACATAAATGATGTCATCAAATACAGGGCCCTCTATCTTTTATTAAAGTATAGAAAGTAAGCATGCAATTGTAGAATAACTTGTTTATATCTTGCAAATAAGCATATTTACTGAGGCATTTTTGTATTAATCACAGAATTTATATTACATCAACTTTTGCATTCCAACAAGACAAATACCTCTTTGTGCTGCAAATTATCTGCAGATATTTCAGCATCTGCATCATGGTACCTGGTAACTGATATAATGTTATCTGATGATTTTAAAAGAGCCTTACTGACTGAGCAACATCTTTTTGCTGAAACATTAAACCTACTCATTTTAACCTCTAAGCTAGATACAGTCAACTGCAGACTTTGTGGGGAATTGGCGTCTTTTGCTGCCTGCATTTACTGTATGCTTTTACGATCCTGTTGGCTGCTGTTTCCCCACATGCGGAAGTCACTAGGAAACAAAACAGCACAACATCTTGCAGAACTTAGCCTGTAATTTTGTGTTCTGCAACAAGGCATACCTACAATAAGCTGACAAAATGAAAGCAACACATGTCATATCAGCTCCAAATAAATATCCTGTCTCCTCTACAGCAGCTGTGCTGAAAGAGATCTGACATAATGGTGTTATATCAGCAGAGCTACTAATCTTTGATACTAGTGATTTCAGTACCAAGGGAGAGAGTGCTGTAGCAAATGGAGGTCATTCAATATCCTCTAGTGTTTTGGACAAACATGGCTGTTTGCACTGTGCCTACTCATGGCAGAATACAGTACTGATGCTAAACATTGCTGTGTGCAGGTAATCAGGTCCTGACAGGAGAGTGTCTGTTCAGATGGACCTGTTTATTTTGATGCCTTGCAGAAGCAAAATGTTTCTTGGAAACAAAAGGCATAGCCTGGGATTCAGTGGTAAAAGCAGAAGTCACTGGGGGATCAGATATGAAATAATAGGGGGTTTTAGATATTTATCTCTTTAGGAATACAGGTTTGCTTTCCAGACTTCTTTTCTCAGCATCTTGTGTGATGGGTCGCACCAAAATAGATTCCACAGCGTTCTGGCAGGAACATAAAGAGCTTGAATTGTCATCCCCAGACTTGTTTAACAGTCATGTAGATGTGGGGCTTAGGGACATGGTTTACTGGTGGGCTAGGTTAGAGTTAAGTGAATGGTTGGACTCTATGATCTTAAAGGTCTTTTCCAACCAAAATTATTCCATGATAGGATTAGGGCACACATGTATCTTATGGTCCTCAGCTGAGCAAATTGCAATGAAAGTTACAACAGTTTAACTGAATAAGAAAGCTGTTGAGACAGTTTCGATATTTTCAGAGTCATGAGGTGGCACATATGAAGAATCCTTTTCCTTGGCAACGGTTCCCAAGCCATAAGGTTGGACCTGTTTACCCAGGCACAGTGCCATGCTGTCAGATGGGCATCGATTCACCAATTGTAGAGTCCCTGTGTTGTATGTGCATCAGGTGTAAGTGTCCCAGATAGGAGTCTCAGCAAGGATTGTCCATATGTCTATTCAGTCTGATTTTACATTCCCTCATTTCATTACTAATCCAGGTTCAGCTCTGGTTATGCTTCATAACTAGAGAACAGCTTCTTTCTCCTCTCATAAGACATCTTGCTCATTTGTAACATAGACTGGAGTAATGGCTTAGAAGAACTTTTAGGAGGACAAACTCTCCTCCCTGGCCTTAGCAAACCCCCTCCTGCATTCAGCCAAATGAAAGCTTTATAAACCTTTTTCCTTTCTAAACTAAGTCCCTGTAGGATCCATCAGAGAAAATCTTTGGCACCAAGGTAAGATTTTCATATGCACAGCAGAGTGGAAATCTGTGTTCAGTCACTCCACGCACTGTTTTGCAGGATGTTTTGTCTGAGCTAGTATAAAACATTGAGGGTTTAGGAAAGGGCACGGCGCTGGGGATTGTCTCCTGAGCTGCTCTCAAGCAGCAACCGCCTGCCTTTCCTCTTGATTTCCTCAGAGGCCTCTGTTTTCTCTATATCAGCACTGTTCTGCCCTATCTTAGTATTTTAGATGGCTGTGGTACAACATTTTGTTTTGCTTATGGTACTCCTTTTCATGTGTTTCATTTTCATGTGTATTGCAGAGATGAGGGTCTGATACCTCCGGAAAGTGCAGAGTGATGCCAGGTCTTGCTCTTCTCTGGTAGCTGAAGTGACTGCTCAGACATCCAATTATTTAGCACAAAGCTTTGATAACCTAACTTTCTTGCTCATCTCATGCACTCTGTTCCATAGAAATACAGCAGAAAAAATTCATGTTCTTGATAACTCCTTTTGGAATTAGCTTTACTAAGGGTTGGAGCAACATAGTGAAGCAGAGGTGCAGAGCCAGCTCTTTTGACTTTGGTTTAATTTAAACTCTGAATAATGGAATATATTCTTCCTCGGGACCTAGTATGTATCATTTAGATCTGCCACAGAGTGGACAAAAGCAATGCCTATTTTGATTGTAGATGTTTCTGTGACCGCTGACAGTAAGCAGATGCATTTGAAAATGTCCATCCACCCTGAAGTATTCTTACCTTGCTTCTATCTACATAAATAGTCATACATTTCTCAATGCATCTGCCTCTGGTTGTCCAAAGCAGCTCTGGGTGTGTCTATTATTGCAAGGTGTGCTTTAATTCAGTATCATTTTCTGGGAAATTTGAAGCAGAATAATGATTGCTGTGCTTTGTTGGGACTTAGCATCCTCTCATTGCTGAGCAATCCTGAAAACTTTAAGGACTTCTGTTGCAGAGCACAGAGGTATAAAAGTGACAGTGTAAACCACTGTTGAGCTCCAAAATATTGCAGTTCATACAGGATGTGAGTATTTTGCTGCTCAGATATTTTGAGAGTGGATTGAGATTTGGCATTTCCCAAATGGTTGTGCAGTGCAGGCCAGCACAACAGAGCCATACACAGATTGAGGTCTCTAGACAATGATATAAAAGCTGAAGTAATGAGGATAACATCATCTACAAATTGAAGAGCGTGCAGTACAGCAGCCCTTCCAGTTAAACGTGTCACCATTCAGTTAATAGAACAAGCATCAGTATTGCAAGAAGAAATGTGTATCCACACATGCCCCGTTCCACTAGTGTGTCTTGATGCCTGGTAAAGCAGAGTGTTGGTCCTTCTGTTGGTGTGTTTAATTAACTTCAGCTTTACTTTTGTTTCTCCAATTTACAGTCAGTTGAATCATAAATATTGTTTTGTAACTGATAGAACAGTATGTGATGGTCCTCATCTTGTATCCTTTTGAGCCTGAATGTCACAGCAGCTTTGTGATTTTGACAACAACTTTTGTTGTATTGCTGGAAGTTCTCCCGGTGTAATTGTGTCTTTTGTATATAATGTGTGATGTAGAAAGGAAACTGCAGTACAAAGCTGATAAATCCAGAATGTTTTCTAGCTGAATATTTATGTTAAATTTTTTTTGGACCTAGGGCAAGAGGTTGGAAGTTCCTTACAAAAAAAAACCAGCCCCAAAGTTAAGTTAACGATACACAAGGGGCCCTGAGCTTTCTCAAGCAAAATACAAGTGAAGGCTAGTGTACTGCTATTGCAGGAGACCTTACAGCTCTCTACAACTACCTAAAGGAGGTTGTAATGAGGCCGCTGCTGGTCTCTTCTTCCATATTACTAATGATAGGATGAGGGGAAATGGCCTCAAGCTGCATCAGGGGAGGTTTAGATTAAACATTATGAAGAAGCTCTTTACTGAGAGAGTGGCTGGGCACTGGAACAGGCTGCCCAGGAAGATGGTGAGGTCTCCATCCCTGGAGGTGTTTACAAGGTGAGCAGATAGAGCTTTTGAGGCCATAGTCTAGGGGTTTGGGAGATGTTGGGATGAGGGCTGGACTTGGTGGTCCTGGAGGTCCTTTCAGGCCGTGAGGATTCTATGGTTGTATATTTGCCTCTCAGCTCTGATCTGCTATCTTATGGAAATCCACTGCACGTTTCCTGCTGTGTGCCTGGATGCCACTTGAAAGTGTTTTCAGTTAATAGAGATTTTACCCATTGACCATGAAGTTTGCTCCAATTGTGATTTCATAGAATCACAAAATCATTAAGGTTGGAAGAGACCTACAAGATCAAGACAAAGAGAAGTAGTGGTATTGGTAGTAAACTGACTGATCTGTTCTGCTCCTAGCTTTTCAGGAAGTGAGAGAAATCATTTAAGTAACACTCTCATCAGGGGCAATACCTTATCCAAAGCTTTAGACTTTTGAAGTTGAATCCTTTAGAATACTGGTTCAAGAAACCTTTCTGCACTGTGTAACTGCACTGTGTCCACAGTAATACAACTGTGATAGAGTTGCACAGCACAAAGGCCTAACAGAGTATCTTTCCTGGCTCTGATGATGGCTGGGGGTAGGGGTAAGTAGCAGGTGCTGCACTGCAGACAGAGAAAACAGCAGAAGAAAACCCTTATATTCCTGCCTCAGCATTACAGCGCAAGCCAGTATTTTTGAAGCTGTGGGCTACACATTTCTGCTCTGGTTTTGGAACTCTGAACACGTGGGCTGAGAGGCAAAGCAGTTACAGATACAACAATTGCCTGTGGATCACGCTGTCACTTCTTCCCATTTAAAGTGAGCAATTATTGGAGAACGTGGAAAAGGAAGGGGAGAAAAGCAACTTGGACTGAATCCACCAGCTTAGACTCTGGTATTTGCTACTGTATATGAGCGCACTCTTTTTCTCTGGATTTTTATCCCATATGAATTTGTAGGCTGCGCAGAAATCATCAATAGTGCTATACAAATGCATAGAACACTTCAATAAATTGAATAAACATCACTTGGGAAGTTGAGGAATGGCTCTCCTATAGGGGACTATACCCTGTTTAACATTTCCAAAATTCATATTATTAAATATTTCCTATGCCTTGCCATAATTTTATGGGGTTTTCCGTTCTTTCTTTTTAGCTCAACAAAATTCGCCAAAAATCCATGAAGGCTGGTGGGCTTATAAAGAGGTGGTCCAGGGAAGTTTTGTTCCAGGTAAGTGTATATCGAATCAGTTTTTATTAAATATTTTTTAACTGTAATTAACACAGTGGGGTCTGGGGGGTTGTTTTAGGTTTGGGGGTTTTGTTACTTGGTTGGCTTTTATTTAATCACTGCAATGATCTGAAGGACACACATACTCAAATCACATTATAGTCAGGCTTAGAAAGGTTTGTGTCAACACATTGCCCAAAGCCCATGGCAGTTTTCCAGGGAAGACTTAGCTTTTATGATATTCCTGCTTCCTCCAGTAACACTAACATGTGAACAGGAAAGCTACTTTGTGAATGTGCATGTTCTGGGTGTAGGAAAGAGAAAGGGAGCACTGACAGCAGTACCCTTAGCTGAATGAATTTACTGATCTGATCCAGCACTTGTGGATAATCACACCGTTACAAATTTAACAGTATATTAGGAGAGGAACCTAACTGAAACAGGAACCTAATACACAAGTTTCATTGATTTTTGTTTAGAAGCAAGAAATGTTGAGTGAAAAAAATGACACCCTAACTTGGCTTCAATAAGATTTAAAAACGAGTAAAGAAATGGTAGGTAGCTGAAAGGGTCTAAACAAACTCCACTAGCTGAATTTGGTAAGGAAAACTGAAATTCAGGCTAGCACAACCTGGCATTGATCAGTATGGACAGAACTCCTCCAAAACCCAAGTATAGGTTGTCCTAATGCTACTTACTCCTCAAGTATCATGCAGTTTGAATAGGGCTTTGCTTGTTCTTTTTAGCTCTAGATCTAAAACATTTCAGAATTCAACCCACCCGAGACACTGACAGTAATTTCTTTTGGTTTTGACCTATATTTGACACCTGATTTTTCTGAGCTCCCTTTCTCTAAGTATATTCTTTCTTTCAAACAGAATTACTTTGTTGAATCTTCCCTGTTCCTTTTCCACTTAAGAAACATCAGCAACCTGTTTAGTGGTGGCACTCATTTAACAGTAACTCCTCATTTGGTATATACTGAAACATTACGTGATTACTTTGTTCAGTCTGTGTTCAATGCAGTTTTGATGGATGTGCATTAATGTGTGTGTATTAGCTGTATCTATCACAAGCTAAAAGAGTCCTTCAAATTCTTTCAAGAATGCCCCATGGAAATTGCTACAAGATCTTGCATTTCCTCAAAGTACTAGAAATACTGCTCAGCGGTTTTGGGAGCTATTCCTGAGAATCTGTAGATTTGATCTCTTATCAGGTATTTTCACTGCTGTGACAAGTTACAATCTGACAGTCATTTGAAAAGTCCAAATGCTGATTGTCTTGATATGCCAGGAATGCCAGTGCAAATGAGATCAAATATTTCCACCCACATATTTTAGATGCTGAAATCCTTGTGAAAAGCACATAAGAAAAGCAACATCTACAAGCCTGTAGCTTAATTACATATTGATGCAGCATAAAGTAGCTTTTGAGATTTACTTGAGATTGGTTTAGGCTGTCAAAGATGCTGCAGTGTGTTGTTACGCATGTTTAGTTCCTTAAGCTAATAGCAGTGGAAGAAACCTGGACAACATAATCACCTGCTTTCAAGACATTTCAGCCACCCTTTGGCACAGCCTAGGCAGATGCCCAGGGAAAGGTGAATGAAAAAAATAACTTACTTAACAGACACTTTAATTATTTCAGCTTAAAGTTACTGGGAAAAAGAACTGTCAGTATGTAACGAAACATGATCTGGTAATGCTTGTGGTGTTCTACTCTGATTACCATGAGAAATCTGCACTTGGGAACATCCCTAGAAGGATCCTTGAAGAGGAAACAGTCATGACTCAACTTGCAAGAAGGAAGATGTTTTAAACTAGTGTGGAGAGACACCTGCTTTCTGAGAGAACCTGAAATGTTGTATGATACTCACACATGTTGAATATCTGACTGACCTAGGAAAAATCCTCAAGAATTGGTCCAGAAGGACAAGTATGAAGTGCTCACTGAAGCAGCACTGAAAGCAAAGGGAATGTTGGGGCACCTATTTTGCAGATTATTATGTTTCTTTTAAATTCAACCCTGCAACCTGTAAGCCTCAGCAGAAGAGAGAAATCCCATGAAATTTTACAGAACAAACAACTACTTCTTCTCAGCAGCACCTAGATTTGGGAGCCTTTGAAAACCATATTTAAAGCATTTCAAGGATGCTTTTTATGGTTATGATCTCAGGCTAACACATCACAAAGGATATGTTAGTGCATATTAAGTTTATCCACAATGTTAGCAGTCACGTCTCAGATCTTGCATGAAATGCTAATTAGCACCTGAGAGGTGATAGCTGCAAGGCAGTCTGAGGAGCTGTAGCTGAAGTTGCTGACTGATGAGCACTGAAGAAAACAGCTACAGCCATCTGCTAAGATGTTTCCTTTCCACAGCTGTTTATCTTGTCCCAGGGCTGGAAGTTACCACTCCCAAAGATAACAGAAAGGAATATTTGTCCAAGATGCTGTCACTGCAGTTCAAAATTGGCATCTAAGCTAACATGATTGACGTGAATACTGCTGTTTAGCTGCTGGGGGAGCAACCACGAGCATAGAGATGACTAATTGGAGCTAACAGCATTGTAAAATACTCCAGAATGAGTTCCTAGAGTTTGCCTATCACAGCTTTGGCTGTGTGAATACTTTTTGCCTACTTCAAAGCTAAAGGTACCACCTGAACTATCACTTCTTTCATGTGTAGCTGTGTAAAGTGCATTTAGGCATGTATCACAGTACTCCTGGGTTAGAATGTGCCATTCGTAAGTTTGAGCAGTTTGTAAAATCAAACCATGCTTTAATGTATTCCCCAAATCCCAGACTCTCTAAATTCTAGGATACAGTTTAGAAAAATTATTTTAAATCCACTTCTAATGAAATATGGTTATCAGGACACGGGTATTTTTGCACTGGAAACCAGTGCCTTACAATCACTGGTGTGTACCTCACAGGTAGGGGACTATATCAAGAGGAATGAAGTACAAGACCCATCATATTATGTTTCCCACCTTCTCTTCTTGCATTGCTCAACAGAGCAATGGCAAATGACGCTCAGGTCTTCTTAGAGACAGGCCTTGCAAGTGACAGTGTGTATTTGTGGAGCGCAGGAAGGATCTGGCTGGATCCATGTGTATACAAGTGCTGCAAGAAACACTGTCCAACCCTCATCTCTTCTAAAAGCACAGAATTGCCCTTATGATTTAAACTGTGTAGGCAAACAAAACAGAAAGTAGTGTTTTAAAATGTTAATTGAATGCAAATTAGGTTCTAAATTAAACTTCAGGGAATGAATACTTTTCTTTATGGATGGTGATTTGCATAATAATCAAATAATCTATACTACTACATACTTTAGCTGCATAGAGTTTGTCTGATATGGAACATCTAAGTAGTTCATGATGGGTTAAAATACATTTAAATAACCTTTTTTATCTCTTTTGTTTGGCTGTTTTGCTGTGTAAATGAGCGTGTCATGTCTCTCAAGTGTTTTCAGGGTGGCAAAGGCAATAACACATCAAACTATTCTGTACCACTTCTTGCACTTCAAATAGCTGCACATAACCTATGATACTCTTGGGTGTCTGACTGTATTGATTCTCTCCATCCTACTCCTGTTTCTTTCATAGCATCGTAAACACAGGCTGCTTTGGTAAGCACAGAATATAAAGTTGGTTAACTCTAGTGTATGATCATTGAATTCACTTGCCAAAACTCTGTCCTTTTACTGAAACCTTGGACTAGACGGTAAAGTGAGGGCATAAGCATTTCTTGCCCAGGGAAGACACTGTCTTCATGACTCTCACTGAATTACATCAAGTCTCAAACTACTTTGGGTGATAGCACTAATCTTAGCTAAGATGAGGAAGTCCACCTCTGCCAAAGAATGAGTGAACTTTGCTGAAGAAGCAGCTATTCTCCTTCTTTATTATAAAAGTTATAAAAGAGCTTTCATTACAAGTAGTGCATGCACTGTCATTCATTATTGGTGAATATCCCCAAATCAAGACCACCAAATCAAAGGCTATCTGTAACTGGGATCCTGGGGTGATAAATTCTACGTTTTCACAAGTAAAAGGGAAAAAATTGCTGGAGATCGATCATGCTGCTCCTGCCTTTTGCAGGCATCACGTTGATGGGGTTATGCCCTAACACAGAGCAGCTAGCAAAACTACACCAGTTCAAAATTAACACAAGAGTAGTGTTTGTGACCACTGAGGAAAAAATCTCCAATGGATGGAATGCATACATTCATTAATGATTTGCAAGGAAAATGAAGTCTGAAACAAGTGATAACCTTGTCAATGAGTCCCAAAACCCAGTGTTAAACTTCCAGCTATCACTGTGTGCTTTTATTATGGCCCCTGCTAAGCAGGGCTCTGTAAGAACAACGAACTGTTCAGTTTCTGGCCATGAACAAACAGATTTGGAACTTCAAACCCCAAACATCTGAAACTTGTCGCAATATTCAAACCCCGCAGTCACCTAAGGGTCTAATTTCATATATGGACACTGGCGGTCTCTTAATTTGGCTGCCTGAATAATGCAAAACACAAACTGCTGGTTGCTAGCCCCGCATTTCTTGCTTTGGTGCCAATTTTAACGTTTCTTCTAGTCTTACTTTGGAACTTAAGAGGCTGCAGCATCACTCACTGTCTGGGGCATTTTTCATGTCAGTGAAAACAGTGGTGCTGTCTGAGCTACAGCAGTGTTTTAAACAGTCTGCACACACTCTTCAAAATCGTTCGGTCTGGTGCCAGCTCTGAAGAATTAACCAGCCATGTATAATTATTTATTGGAGCAATAATAGCAGCTTTTCTTTTAGAAAGCAATATATTGGAACACTTCATTTCTTCTGAGTGATAGAGCAGAGATTCTGGAAATCATTCATTTATTGATTCAAACTTAGGTTAGTGTGTATAATATTTCAGCTCTGGTTGTCAGTTAAAGATAGCTTTAAGGAAATATATTTTGTATATTTTCTTGGTTTCATTGGTGATTCTGCAAAAATTGACTGTTTACAAAGTTTTCTTTAGAAAGGAAATCACATTTTTGTGTATTTCTGCATGGAAGTTAGGTATAATTAAAATGTAACCCCATTGTCTCACTTTTCAATGAATTGCAGATGCAATTAATTTTTGTAAATAGCAGATGAGTTGACTGCTTTTCATTTGGAAGAGGAAACAAAGACTGTCAAGGGGAGATGTTTCATTACCTTCAACAAAGCATTTAAATACATTTTAGATGATAAGCAATGTGAACTAACCACAGCACAGAGAATCTAGAATTGTAAGCTTTGTGGTAGGACTGCAGTTCTTAGCTGAAATGTATCAGAACCCCTTTTCCTTAACAGCCCAGTTACCCTTGGATGTGCTTTTCCTCCCAAGTTATAATTAATATCCAGGGAAGAAAAACAGCCTGTAACAGGTGTACCTCAGGCTTCATTTCATTACACTGCCAGGACCAAATAATCCAAGTCATCACCCAGCCTGTTTCTAGTCACAGTCAGGCACTGCAAAGTTGAAGCCTTCGCTTCCTAACAGACACCACACTGGACAGCAGGTTGTGTCTCACTGTGCTACCAGCTATCAGGTTCTTTCTGCTAGGACACAAGAAGTGTCCCTCTTCTAATATAAGAATGTGCTAGTATAGAAGACCTTCAAGGCAGGAAAAGCTGCAAATGCCTGTCAGTTGTTGCAGCTCAAACTTTGCTGTTAGGTGTCAACGTTAGAGAGAGCAGCACTCAATTACTTTCTGATGAAATTGAAAATCCTCTTTCCCACTATCTTGAAGTGGTTGCTGTTCACCTTGGAGCAACATTAGTATGGATTATATGAAGAGAGAACAACTAATGCTCTGAGACAGCTGTAGCTGGCATGGCTACCACAACCTGCACGGGTGAAGGCTTCTAGCTGGGAGGAAGTTTAAGAGACAGTGATTACCATTGGTCATTTATACCCTTAAACAGGAGAACAGGGGGCATTATCCCAAACATCTGCTGACCTACACACTGGAGTCTGCAGTCATTACAGAGTCTCCAAGGCCTACAGTTACTATTAAGTAACTGTTCTTTCTGCAAATTTAATGCCATTTGTTGTCTTAAAATATTGTCCCACCCACTCTGAACTTGTTAAAAGTGGAAAGACAACCCACCTCAGATCTTACAGAGTTCATGATTCCATTCCGTTAAGCTTTTGCTTAAGAAAGACAACCTTAGAGGTATCATTAAAAGAGTGGGGTTAGGAATAAAAAGGAAAGGCTAATATTAGGAATCTCTATTTTTCAGGTTCTTCACCATGACCTACAACTAAGGGAAGGAATACCAAGTATAGGTACTGGTATATAGAGGAAAGGATTTATCATGTTCTTGACAGGCTAGCTATAAAAGGAGTTGAAACAGTGGGCCATGATTAAGTCATTAATAACTGAAAGCTTGTAAATTCTTACTTGAAGGATTATTCAGCATAGTTCTAAGTGCTAAACAGCAAGGTTCCTACACGTTGGTGCTGCTGAGTAGATGAATTAGTATATTGAAGGTGTTTATCTTATCTTACTCCTTGACAAGGCAATCTGCACACAATATCTAGTGGCTCTTGTCACCCTTTGGCAGTAGACGTTTTGATTGTATGCACCTCTTGGAGTAGAATTGAAGCTCAAAGAAATCTGATGGAAGAAATAAGGGCTGCTCAGAGAGCTGAGGAACTTTTCTAAGCTAATAATCCAAACTGAAAGTGAGTAATGGCATCTGCCATGGCTGCTTATGTAAGGAGGGGACTCAGAGCTCTAGCTATTAATTACTTCTTCTGTTTTGTGTGTGTTAGTGTGTGTGGTTGTGTACAAGATTGATAGCAGAAGTCATCACTCCCTACATTAAAAAAAACACAAACATTTCTTTACTGATTTTCTTTATATAGTGTAAAATAAGTTAATGTCCCACGAAGAAAGAAGTCACTGAGGGTAACAAGGAATTGTATTTTCTGTGCTAAAATGTCCTTCTGTAGTGGCAGGTAATTGGACTTAATCAGAGAAAGGCTGCAGTGAATCAGCTTAAGTTTGCTTAGATACTTCTCCCATAAATCTCTATGGGGTGAGATAGAACTACAAGGAATTACTGTATAGCATGGAAATAGAGATGAGTGACACCAAGATGGTGCCTCACCCCTCTGTTCCTGTCATTATCCCACTTACAAAAATTACTCTTGTAAAATGCTTTGATGAAGAGAATTATGTTTTAAGAGTACTACAATTATGGTTTGCAATTAGCAGTTAGAAATCCACTTTTTATTTCACTGAGACTATTACATCAGGATATTGTAGTGACTTCAGTGAGATTATCCCTGACTGTTACACTGCTGATGAACCCAGAAGCACTGAGGATTTCACAAAAATGTAGGATGTGGTTTCCAATTTGTGCATGACATTAATACAATTTAGTGTCATTAGGGTAGACCTTACTACGTCACACAGAGGAAAACACAATCACAGCAGCTACACCCCCATCTGTGATTAAAATGAAATCCTGTGAAATAAGGTCACAACACTGCTCTGCATTTGGCTACACAGAGTAACTCTGGTGGCGTTTGTTGTCAATGAAGACTTTGCTGTTACTCACAAAGAACATCCCAAGTCCTGTTCCCTGTCTAATGGAGAAAGAGGCAGAGAAGAAATGTAGTTGTTACCCTAAGGCAGATACATCATGCAGTAGGGAAGTACTTGCTTCATAATCTACTATGGTTCAAATTGTAAACACCCAATCAGTGGATTTTTTATCATAGTAATTACTCAATAGCCTGAAAGAATTATTTCTGAAAGTACCATGTGTGTGGTATGTGTGGGATCACTTAGGCTCTTCAATTTGGAGATTGCTAGCAACTTTACAGTCTGAAACTACTCATTTCTACTCAGTGAAAATTTCCCCCTCTTGTAACACCCGTCGAAAAAGGTCACTTATGAATTCACTGAACCATTAATCCATTGAACACAGGAGCAAATCTGTGCTCATCATTTGCCATGTCTGCCTGCCTAGGGAACAAGGAATTATAACTGGGAGAAGTTTTATGGCTGTTACTTACACGCAGTGAAATACAGATATTGTATGACATCACCCCACCATGGTATTTCTGGGCAGATGCCATTTGTGGTCACTGAAAGACTTACTATCTCTTGCAAAGGAACTCCCCATAAAATACAGTCACCTACTTAATGCATTTCCGACTACCTGCTGACCCTGCTCAGAGCTGTAAATGACATCACAGTTAATGACTGGCCAAAGAAGGGAACTTCCTGAATGTTATTGATTGGCTTTCTTGTGCTGCTGAAAATGCTTCTTAAAATGGTCACTTTTTCCTTTCTGAATAGAATGTGGTTTTGTATTAGGGCTCTTTTTCATTTTGTATTTATAGAACATAGAGAAATGCATTAATGTTTCCAGACCAAGCAGTCACCAACTTCATAGTCAGGACATAAACCCTGGAAATAACAGCCTAACATCATAATGAGAAGCCTGACAGGTCCTTAACTACAGCCATGCAAGTGGCACTGCTATAATTCAGAAAGGCTTGTAGACAGCATCGCAGCCTCCAGCCTTTCAGTGTCTGGCTGAAAAACACTGAAGTATGTAACACAAAATAACCAGGACACACTGGCAGTTGTTCACTTGACATAGAGCTCACAGCTGATAGCTGTTCCACCCCAAAACTGGGGTGGTTCTTTAGAACATTTTATGACCTCCTCCTAATTGATATTCTCCTTGTCTTTAATATTCAGGAATTTCAGTTATGGGGGCTTAGGTGAAGAATGGAGATCCTTACACAGAGAGACTATTTTACAAATATTAAATGAGATGTAGGTAAACAAAGATGGATAGAGTGACTTCAAGGCAACAGTATTGAGGTTGGTAGAGAATTAAACAACCAGTTTAGATGCCTGTGTCATCAGCCTAGTCTGCCTGGTGTTCCTGTGCTCTTGATTAAAAGAACAAAGATGTTCCTGCAGATCCTTTGGAGAAACCCGTGTCTTTTGGCTGAGTAAACTGAAGTGGCACAGCTGCCCCAACAGCAAGACAACAGCAGGAACAGGATGGGTGCTGTGGACTTGGCATAACTCCTTCATGTGCATGACCAGGTCTGCCATTCCAAAGGCCCATTTGAATAGAGCAGAAGAATGCTGTGTGATTATTTGCAGTGAAACTTTGTCATTATCTCATACTACATTACAACTTCAGAAGTGAGGAATGAAAAAGGGTGCTGACCAAGAAAGAGCCAATTGCACAGCTACTGCATTTCAGTTTAAAAACACACTCAAAGTTAGGGTCTTTAAAAACAAGGATAAATAACAGTACATGTGGTGTGGAGACAGAATTTGTCTTCATAGCTTACAAGAAATAACTTTGGTCATGTTTGGATTAGCAATGGCTCTGAAATCCCAGTGTTAACTTTGTTTCTAGACTAGAAAAATGAGAAAGCAAATCTGGCTGAAGTAGTCCCTACAAAAGGCAACCACTGGCAGGTCTGAAAATCCTTGGTTATTACTTCTGTCTGAAAAGAGGTCCCACTGAAAACAGTGGGATTTGTTTACTGAGACAAGCACTACATCCCTAGAATAAGGAGCCGATTCTTTACAAAATATAATAGAAAAAATTAAAGTCAATATTTACCAGACTGTATTTCTTTCACAATGGTTTCATTTAAAACCATTGCTTTCCAGCATCTTTAACTGGAGTGAAGTTGCTTATTTACACAAGTGCGCAGTGTCACCTCCATCTCTTCTGAAGTGTGTACACTGCCATTGCATTAATAACATACTTTTGGGGCACATCACATTGTAATACCATATCCTTGTTTTTCATGGAGGGTAGGAGCTGAATGGAAGGAAATGATCTTTCTACTGTGCTCATGCTCATGCTACCACAGCATTAGCACATACAGGATGAATGTGGTGCTCAGTTTTGAGAGGAAGTGCTCCTTCAGATCCGTCAGGTGCAATTAAAGCCATATCATGGGCCAGCTGCCCTTCTACAACATGCAGATAGGAATGATGGCTAATTCCCAGCTTTAGTCCCAATTTAGAACTGCAGGATTTAGCTGTTCTGTGTGACTCAGAGAATACAGCACATGGCACAAAAGCATCTCAGATAATCCACTAAAGATTTATGTATTTTCAAACTAGGCTCCCTAGGCCATGCCATCAGAATGCCCATTCCCTATTGCATATCAGGAATGAGTTCTGATTCCATTTTGATTTTCCTATCCACAGTTGGGCATTTTTAAATGGCTTTTTTTGCTAGCCTTAAATTTGGCTTTCTTAACATAAAGGAAAAATAAATGGCTGAAGTCTAATAGGATATAGCTGAAACACGTACATTGCACAGCCTTGGCAGACTCTATTATCCATATAGTGACATCTACAAAATTACCCAGTATTTTAATGTGCATTTAAAATTGGTTAACAGAGTATAAATTAAATAGAGAAACTAGTCTATCAAGGTTTTATTGCTATATTGTAATTTCATGTTTATGGGCTTATTGGTTTGTGGCAGGACTCAGCTTTTTAGTTCTAGAGTAATAGGAAGATGGTGACTTACTTGGAGTCTAGTGAAATCAAGGGGAGTCCGTCCACTTGAGTCAAAGAGGCTCTGTCTCAGGAACACAGTCATATTATTCTCACTGTTGACCGTGTCGATTGTTTCCCAGTTAAAACTACTATCCAGTGCAAATTCCCTTTTCGATAGAGTTTTAAACACTATATCCCTGTACATTACTTTCCATGAAACTCTTTTTTTTTTAAAAAAAAGCAGGTGGAAAAGCACATTAAGTATTTGTAGTGATGTAAAATAGGATGAGTTGTGCCCATGGATATGACTGCCTTCCTACACCTTTAAATACAATGAAATTCTAAAGAGGAACAAAGGAAAAACACTAATTAAAGTAGGAAAATTGCATTGAATTGAAGTCTATGAAGCTCTTTTCCTGTATTCATCAGGTTTCTGTCTGTCTTACCATTGTTTCTCTGTTGTTGCTGATTCTGCAACTACACTTTTCACGCCTTCTTTAAATTGTACGTTTGAGCAGACACAAATACACGCTTAAGGAAGGCTACAAACCCACAAGTAATATTTGTAGAAGACAGCACAGACATTCTCACTGCTTGTATTTATGCTTATTGGTTCCCATTAATTGTAACAAGCAAGCACTTTACATTTGCATTTTTTTTGCATCAAGACTGTACCTAAAACACTACTAGATTGTAAAGATAAAGACACGAAGAAGCTCCATAACATGAATATTACAAAATACTGAAGGAAAAAAGTTACACAATTACATAAACAATACTTCTTGATTTAGAAAGTCCAGTTTGAAATACAGAATACTTCTTTAATTATTGTTTTCACGTTCGGAACTGGTTTAGTACTCTAAGTCCCAGTGGCCTTCTAAGATTGATGACCAGATCTTCAAACTCTATTTAAGTGCTTTAAAATGCAAACCACTGGCCATGGAAAAGGAATTCAGTACATAAGATATGCAGTTTGTCCCAAAAAGCTCTGAGAATTGAGCATTCCTCATGTTTAGGCAAGAAGATAAGAACCCATGAGGCACCTCTGTATCATCTAGTGCCTGAAGACCATCATCATTCTGACTGTAAAGTTTCAAAGTATCTAAATAATCATTAAATAAGAACTTTAATCCCTGGAAGAATGTTCTCTATTCTCTTGTAACAGAGCAATTTGGGTAAGTACCTGAAGCATTAGTTAAACCTTACCACATACTAAATAGAAATTACACTGAAATTTCAAAGACATTAAATCAGCAGAGGCAGAAGAAACAGATTCTTGCCTGCATCTGGGAGGATTTCTGGTAAACTGTTTCTAATGTGCCCTTCAGGAAGCTGTTAGTGAGATACTGGCTTTTAATTTTCAATTTCCTGCTTGACCTTGCTCTGCAACATGAGTTTCATTGGTTTTCATGCATAATGTACATAGAGACACTTTCAGCTACTTGGTACATAATGCTGCTGCAGGGCCATATATTACAGTGAGAATTTTGTAGTGCATTCGTATTTGGAGAAGAGGGCATTCTTAGTTGCGGGCTCTTAAATATAAAGCTGTTGAAATATTGTCAGCTGCTTTATTACAAAAACATTTTAACAAGTGTTTTAAAGGTGTGGTTTTGCTTACCAATCACACATTTCAAACTTTATATTAAACTATAGAGTATCATACTCTGTGTGTTGTCTGCCTCTATGGGGAAAAGATAAAATCTGGTTCTTGTATTCCTTTCCTCTAAAATAACTGAGCCTCCAGTATTCCCTTCCTTCAAATAACTAAACCTCCAAACAGAGCCATCTACTGAGTAGTGCTAACCAAAATACCAAAGACTAGAGAAGATCTCAATATATTTCACTGGCTTCTAACATGTTAAACATGTTAAATTAATTGCTCTATTCATAGAAGGGTTCAGGTTGGAAGGGACCTTAAAGATCATCTAGTTCCAAGCCCCCTGCCATGAGCAGGGACTCCCCCCACACACACTAGACCAGCTTGCTCAAGGCCCCATCCAATCTGGCCTTGAACACTTCCAGGGAGGGTGCATCCACAGCCTCCCTGGGCAACTTGTTCCAGTGCCTCAGCACCCTGACTGTGACTTACTTCATTCTGACTTCCAGAATTCACGTCAACATTTTGATTTGGTTTTTTTTTTTCCAAGCAGGTTTTACAGAAACTACATGGCTTTCCAGTTGGGGTGCATGCAGACATGTTCATGTGCAGACTTACACCTCTATCTGTATAGATTTTATCATTTCACACTCAAATGTTTGATATACAAAACGTTTATCTACTTCATTCCTTAAGCACACTGTGTAACAACAGCAGGGGGTAATAACATTCTGGTAGAAATTAATCTAGCACTTGAAGAGCAGCTGATGTAAATTGCACAAGACAAAGCTTAATTCTGTGGATTTTTATGATGTGTGGAGATGAACAAAGTGCTTCTTGAATGCTAACTGAGATCTTTGCATGAAGATGCAGAATCAATTTCAGGTTGTTTTGGATTTAATTTAATTGTTCTTAAGAACTGAAACAAGTATTAGGATGCCTGGCCTTTTTTTCCAGCACTGCTCTGGTGAGGAGCAGTCACCTCATGCATTCCTGTATGAGTTCTAACATTCCACAGTTTTATGTCACTATTTTTTTGAAAGAAATCAGTCTTTCAAAAATGTTTAGAAATAAGCCAGAGGAAATCAGGCTGACAGTATGTAATTCTACTGTAGTATCAACCAGTCAATATTGGGGAACCGCCTCTTGTCTTACTCTTAGATGCACAAATATGGGCTATCTTCAAAACTCCTAATAAACCTCCGGCACTTTTGCCCTGTTTCTCATTATTTCTAAAGAATCCTTACTCTGGTCTTTTTTGTGGTGTGTTGATGTTTGGGTGCTAGGCTCTTTGTGATGCACAGCTCTAGTTACCTTTATATACCTTTAGAATTATCATTATGTAAAAATAGCTTGTACGTTGCTGTCTGCAAAGAAACTAGAGCACAGTCTCCAAACTAATTCTATTTGAGGTGATTTTAAATTTCAAAACACAGCAAGAATCAAACGCTCGAACAACAAATCAGCCCAATTCTACTTTCACCTGCAAAAATTCATCCTAATTTCAGATTTATGCATGAGGAAAAGTACATTTCTACTATGTAATCTACTATCCATAGTTACTTCATTAAAAGATCCTAGGAGTTTAGCTATTTGATTCTCTTATTTTAAAACCTAAGTAGCATTGCAGTGTTTTGCGCAGACACAAGAGAAGACTATTAGTGCTGATCAGCAAAGTTTGAACAGGGGAGCAGCATATTCATATTGTGCAAGGACAGCAACAGAAAGGAAAGGAGTTAACCTTTTGACTCCCTTTATCAGTGCAAGACAAACACATACTTAGTCCAACATCCCTTCCAGCTGCTATATCTAAAGCTAGGAATGTGTTTGGAGGAGGACCAGCACCCCATAGTGAAGCATAAGAATATCAACTGCGGACTTAGCTCTAGGTCAATAAGCAATAGTTTTAGGCAAATGTGGATTTTGGTTTGAGGGAAGTAAATGAAAGATTTCATTTAGTAAAACCAGCCCAGAATTTTTTCACTTTTAGAAAACTGGCCGCTAAATCCAAGAACATATGTCCAGTTTAGTGTGTGGGCAAGGCATCTCCACAGAACTCTAAAAATAAATTGTTGTCTATGTTTTCTGAAGGTGGGAGTGACCTTCTGCAGATACTTGAGCTTTTAGGAATCATCTTCAACAGGAAATGAATCACCTACTGAGTTCACCGTGTTCTGTAGGTATTTCTCATTCTAAATTTAGAGTCTGTGGGACTCAGTCTTCACACAATACTTCAAATCTGCCCTAGTATAAAAGGTGTGAGGAACAATCTGAGTGTGGGGAATTGCTTTTGGATTCTACCACAACCAAAATGATACTAAAATGAGGCATAAAAATAAAAATTAATTCAGCAAATATTACTGCTCTTTTGTTTATAGGCCACATAACGTATAACTGTGTCACACTGGTTCATACCTCCTGTTCTAGTCTCCATTTATGTCTAAATAAAAAAATACCTAAGTAAGCGAAAAGAAGAGATTCTAATTTTAGAAGCATCCCTAAGCATCTCTGTCCAAAAGCACAAGCTGACTTCCTGTGTGTTTGAGGGTTTTGAATACCTTTTAGTTTCTCAGCTCTGCATGGTATAGCCATTCACTGCACATCAGAAAATGATCCATCGCTCCATCTCTCTTTACTGGAGAAACAGTCTTATTTGACAAAGAGAATGGAAAGGCAACAGTCAACATAAGAAACCATCACCAGTCCTCAAAGTCCTGAAGAGATTCCAGGATCTGGAAAACAGTATCAATTGCTACTGATCACCCATAGTCTTTACCCTGGGTCAAGTATTCATGTAGGCAAGCCAAAAAGACTGGATAAAAGGCAACACATCCTGAACACTTCTAATACTACTGTCAACAACCCTCCTGAGACTCACCCTGCCATGCCCCCAAACCCAATCAGTCAAAAGAAGCCCTAGCTGTCTGAGCTTTAGAAACAGCTTTCAGAGTGAAGAAATATCAAGTGGTGCTTGTTTTGGGATACATGCTATGAGTTCATGGGCAAGATTCCCAGAGACTGTTTGATGGAGCAGTGAAGCCTCATGGCAGCAGGCCAGCTGGCACCCTCAACAGCACTTCATGATCTTTGAAACCCATGAGAAACAAGCAGAGCTTCCTCCACAGATGGCTATCAGCCTCCTCCTCATCCGTCCCTTAGCCTGTGACTCTTAAAATCAATATTTTCATCTTCAGTTCACAATTCCAGCTGGACCTTCTATGGACATGCACTCTTCTAGCCTCTGTTGGTAACCTTTTCTTCCATTTTTACATGGCCTTAGTCAATTGTTCATGATGTTGAAGTTCTTCGCCTCAACCAAAAGGGACTGCACTTTCCAAGGTGAAGATACTACCTCATTCAGCGTCTTTTGTCTTCAGGGAATCCTACTCTCCTCACAATATCAACAATAGCAAAAGACATTAACTTTGCAATGGCAAAGTGATTCAGGTTCCAACAGAAGAACAGTTGTCTATTTCTACTTTGTGTGTGTTGGATTAATCACGACTAATACTACTTGTAACTGGCTAACGTTATGGACGCCCCTCTGATTTTGAAAAACTTGCACTAAGATCAATATCTGGGCTTCACTGTGAATTAAGTCCATCCCTATCTAAGATCAGATTTTACTGGTTTTATCTCCCCACTCTAAATCATTCCAGCTGTCCTAACACAAGTCTAAGTACCATCATGCATAAGAAAATACTTGCTTCAAACTAGCACCTCAGTTCTGTGCGCACACGAGACAAGTTATACAAGACTTCACAGGGAAATAGGAAAGAATTCAGATTTCCTGGTTCTAGATGTTCAGAGGTCCATCCACAGACCACGTCCATTATTTGTAGTTGTAAGATAAATACACATCACTTATCATTACAGTTCTTCTGGAAAAGACCTCTCATGTAAACTTGTATCATGAAACAGGGTTTCAGATACAGTATTAGCATTCATGAAATTTAGTTTTAGAACATCATAATTAAAAGAATACCAAGGGGAAAATCATGTCAAAGCAATGAATAACCTTAATTAGAGGCCTTGCAGTACCCTCTGATCCTAACTAGTGGCATTCTTGCAGTTTGAATTAAGAAATATTTGATTCACTTTCATTAAACAATGTTTTATATGCATTTCGTTCACTCTTGGTGGTTATAACATGAGCTTAATTATAAAAGATTATTTTCCTGGGGATATAGCAATGAAAATTGAAAAAAGTTGTATTATATCAATACAGAGGTACTTGCTCTGGGCTCTATTCTCCAAAGACACTTTTAAAAGACTTAGTTGCCTTCATGAAATAAATGGATTACAAAGCAATGTGGAATAGTGAAAACGTTGCATTTCCATGTTTTAATGTGTATTTAAAACTCATTGTCCTTGACCTCTGCCCTACCCAAAGACATTTTCTGTATCCTATCACTTCTGCACTGCAGCCCTTATTTCATTTCACCAGAAATCTTTATACATGGCCAGGAGTCTTACCTTCACCAGACAGCTTGTGTTGGGAATGTTTCAATACTGACCATGAAAGAGTTGTGTCCTCTGCGCTGGAAATAAATTAGCAGCCTTTGCCAGACCTCCGACACTGCACATTTAAAAAACGCTTGGCAGTTTTTGTAGCTGTAGATGCTTGTGGCTTTATCCACTTTGCATACCATATCCCACATCCGTTAATGTGTATGTTTCTACCAAACTGTAATGAAACTAATGTCTTAGCAAAGGATAACACAGTCCCTCTGACATGGTCCAGAGGTAACCCTTGTGTCTTGACCATGTTGAGGCTTTTGCTGTTATTTTCCAGCCATTGCCATTATCCTATCTATCTTTGAACAGCTAAATAACTGAGATCTCTTTTGGGGGCTTTGTTTCTGAGATCACAGAATCACAGAATGTTAGGGATTGGAAGGGATCTCCAAAGATCACCCAGTTCAGTCCCCTAGAACCAATCACACAAGAACATGTCCAGGTGGGTTTTTAATGTCTCCAGAGAAGGAGACTTCACAACATTCCTGAGCAG